>BRYA01000534.1:43099-70272 GCA_030267965.1 Triparma columacea
TCATGGATTCTCTTTTTGGCTGATTTCGGTCTGAAAAGCCAGCTCTCCAAGTCGGATGAATGAATGACCTGAAAATCCACTCCATAACCAACATCCCAACAACTTTCCCCCCCTTGAGCTCCCCGCCCTCCCGAACCCCCCCCCCCCACTCTCCCATTCCTTCCCTTCCCATCTTCTCCCTCAAATGTCGTCCCCATCTCCACCCCCAGCAGTTGTTGGGTCTCCCATCAACCCCGATGGTTCAAAGGAAGTTTCCTCCTCCCCCCTCTCCGACCTCGACTCCAACGATGATGGAACCGCCGAAGAGGGGGAAGATTTCTACCCTCGCACGTCGGATGGGTTCGGGGATATGAGGGACAGCATTGCAAGAAGCAGTGCAGAGAGCACAAGGTTCTCCTTTGTTGCCATGGACTTGGAACCAGGTGAGGGAGCAATAGGGGTGACAGAGGACGAACGGAACGAAAATTACCACCCACTTACGCGCCCCCCCCTCCGCTTTTCTCGCTTTGCTGATTTGTAGGAATATCAAAAACCTTCTCAATGGTGGTCTGGTCCATCCCCTGCATCCTCGTCATATTGTCCTCAATTATCGCCGCCGTGTACGGCAGTGTGAATGCCCCAAGTGGTTTTTCTCGCGACGTCATGACCTACGCGGGTTCCATGCTGTCCATAATAGGGGCCCTCGCAGTTTTCATATCGGACAAGGTAAGAATGGAATGAATATCATGAGGAACTGGGCGACACGACCGAATTGAGCGAAGGCGATTGTCCAAACGGAACAAGGCACCGAATCACTTCCGCTTACGCACCCCCCACCTCTCTTCCCCCCCAACTCAGTACATGACACACTGGAAACTTCACCCCAACCCCCTCATCTACTGGAAGATGGTCGCAGACTTCCTCCTCGCCATAGTGGCGATGTTCTCACAGGCTGGTAGCCCCAGTGGCCTCTCCGACAACACAACACAACACAACACAACAGACACATCCGATAAAAAGTGCCCCATGGACACCGCCATGTGGGTCCAGTTCTGCCTCCTGTCCTCCGAGACCTGGTTCTTCGTAATGGCCCTCGACCTCTTCTTCTCTCTCCGCAACCCTTTCACCTCCTACAAGAAGAAATACCCCCGCTACCACGTCGTATGTTGGGGGATGGCGTTCATATCAATGATCATACTTTGGAAAAACGGACTTAACGGGACGAGCACAGCGGACATATGCTGGGTTATCGACGACACGTTCGACGACAACGACAACTACAACAGTGTGTGGGTAAGAAATCGCAACGCCATCCTCTTCCTATACATGTGGATGGTCATATACTTTGTAGTCTCAATCGTGGTCTACTTCATGACAGTATGCAGGATCAACGGCGGGCTCCGCTCCACGTACAAATCTCGTCGGCACGTCCTCGAGAGGACTTCCAAGACACTGCTCATTTTCATGTTCTACTGGTTCGTGATGGGGAACCTCTACTACTTCGGGCTCTTTAACCCCGAGCAGCTCCAGGACATTGACAACAGCCCCGGGGAGGGCCGCACCGACGTCAACAACATTGCGACAGGACTCATTTGGGCACTCCTTCCTGGGAAAGGTTTTGTCACGGCCATCGTATGGTTCACCGTCAACTCGCTTCCATCCTTCATCTTCCACAGCTGCACGTCGAGGGGAAGGGAAATACTGCACAGGAAGCAGGTGCACTTTGTTGGAGGCGACTTCTCGCCACAGCTTAACCAGGCCTTGAGGAAGGAAGTCCTCCACTTCACTACCAAGGGTATCATCGAGGCAGTCTCTAAGAATCCCAACCGTCCTCCAGCCAACTGGGGCATGAACGTCCTGGTGAAGAAGGACGAGGTCCTCGAGTTTGATATCGAGCTCGAGGACAAGGATCAGGCCAAGGCTAACGCCCTCCCCCCTCTCCCTGTTGAAGACTCCTGGTGGGGGAGCTTCCTCCCCTGCTGCTCCATTGTGAACCAGAAATTCGAGACTGTCAGACGCGTCAAATTCAAAGATTACTGCCCCCATGTTTTCGCGAGGATAAGAGCGGCATTCGGAGTTACGCCGGCGTCGTATGTGAGGTCGCTGAAGAGCACCTGCAAGGAGAAGCTCTCTGAGGGGGCTTCGGGGGCCTTCATGTTCTTCACTAAGGACGGGAAGTATATTGTCAAATCTACGTCCGCGGAAGAGCTTGAATGCTTGCTGAGGATACTGGTACCCTACGCCGAATACCTTGTAAACAACAAGAATAAGGGCAGCTTCTTAACTCGCTTTTATGGGTGCCATAGTATCAAAATGTATGGCAGGGACTATTCTTTTGTCGTCATGGCGAATGTTTTCAACACAAAGAAGGTAAGGTGGAGCGAGGAGTGTAGCGATGAGCTAAGGATGTCGACAATAGCAAGGAAGAGCAGCGAAAAGATTTACTTTTCGCGTGTTAGATTTTATGACATTTCCCCCTACAAAACGCGTCCTCCCCTTGCCGCCACCGTGATTCTCAACCCCCCCCCCCCAAACCCCCTTTGCGCTTCGTTTTGCTCCTCAAAGGTCATCAATCAGAAATATGACATTAAGGGGAGCTGGGTTTCGAGGCACGCAGACCCAATTGTCAAGGGCAAGAAGTGCAGGTGCAGGAACTGCAACAGGATGTTCATCTACAGCACGAAAGACGACCTGAGTGACATTTCTTGCACGGAGAAGGTGGGGGCGTGCGAGCCCAATGTCGTCCTTAAGGACAACGACCTGAACGAGAAAATCAGGCTCGAAGCTTTGGATGCGGAGAAGACCATTGAGCAGCTCGTTGCCGACAGCGAGTTGCTCGGCAGTCTTGGCATCATGGACTACAGCTTGATTATGGGCGTCTGCAACACAGAGTATGAGGTGCAGGACCACAAGCCGTCAACGAGGTGGCCAGGCTCGAGCAGGAATCGTAGGACAAGTATGAGGCAGAGGTGAGCAGAGCATGGGGTGGAGAGGGAAACGCATGTAAACCATCGATTTTCGCGATGTTCTCAATTATATTGCTTCTCTTCCATTCTCACCTGCCACTCGCTTCGCTCCTTATTGCTCGTCGCAGCCTCGCCCCCAAGGTGAAGAAGAGGACCAGTACTGATCAGGGAAACCGATCGAGTAGGTTCAATAGCAATATGAGCTCAGCAAGCGAGAAGGACGACGAAAGCATAAGAGGGGACGACAGCGAAGTCGGATTCGACGACGCAAACAGCACGAAAAGGTACTCACGTTATGCGTCCGATGAATCTCCCGACGGCCCAGAGTCTGAGTTTATGATGAGGAGCCGTTGCGTCGTGGGGCCCGAATTCGTCTATATGGGCGTGATCGATATGCTCCAGGAGTGGACCATGAAGAAGAAGGTCGAGAGATTTGCCAAAACGGTGTTGAAGCAGGAGGATAGCGAAGGCATATCTGCCATCGAGCCCAACGCGTATATGAGGAGGTTCCAGGCAAAAATAAGGGCAATCTTCGAGGTCGAGGGCTACAACGTCATGCACGACGGCGACATTCGATTTTCCTTAGATAACGACCTCGAGAAAGGACTGCTGACGGAAGAGGAGAGCAAGAAGAGCATCGGCGGGAAGGGGAGGACGGGGAGAATATCTGGAGGACGCAACAATGGTGACTACTCGAACACAGGTTTGGGAGGCCTCACGCACGTCTGAGAAGGAAAGGGAAGTGCGTTTTATAGAAGAAAACAACATTTTGAAACATTCCTTTATCCCACGATTCCACCCCAACCCTCCCAACTCCTTCCTCAGACCCCTTTCACCGTCCCAGTGCCGTCCTCTTCGGCTAGCGTGGCGCTGATCAGCTCAGCGTCCCAGTCCGGTTCCCCCTCCTCCTCCCCTTCCGTGGGTACTCCCTCAACCTTGAACGTCACAGGCTTGCCCCCCCATTCGTAAAACACGGTGATTGGGTTTTCGCCCCTGCAGCGAGTGAATCGAGCCGTGGATAGGGTTGCGTTAGTGGACGATAAGATGAAGGGGTCTTTCTGTCCAATCTCACCTCGTCAGGTAGTCCTCCTCAGGGTTCGCGGACCAGGACGTCGAGTTGTTGCGCTGGGAGTAACTGTTCTGGTTGTACGAGTACGGGGTGAAGGAAGATGGAGAAATTCCTTTCCCGAATTCTATCAGCGCCTTCACTTCCTTGAGCGAGAACACAAGCCTGACCTCTTCATTGACGTTATCAGGGGCGTCCGCGTTGGCCTCATCCTTCGGGTCCCTATTGTCCCTGAACTCGTAGCTATCCATCTACAACGAGCAAAGCGAGTCGCGGATAAGGTCGCGTAAGTATGGAGGAGCGGAAATATCCGATAACGAACCTTTCGACGATCAGATCTTTCCGATGAACTTCTCTTCCGATTGTTGTTCATTCTCACCTCTTCTTTCTCCATGGTTGCCTCAGTCTTCATCCCCCCCCCGTGCGCCTTCCCCGCCTCTGCGATCCCCATCGGCATGGTGGAGTCCTGGTTGTAGCTCTCAACCTTCACGGTGTCCTCAGTGAACGTCATGGCAACTTCCTGGCTCTTCTTTATGTGCTCTACTAGGCCGTTCAGCTGCGGCAGGGAGGAGCGAAACGACGGCCGAAAGGTTGTATTAGCGAATATATTGTGCGAAGAGCGAAGCGAGTCGTGGAAGGGCTATGTAGTGCCGCCCACAGAGTCCTTGCTTGCTCTCTCCGCTCCAACTAACACTTTGATGAAACCCCTCTCGCGACTCGCTAAACTAGCTCGTCGCATTCTTACCTCTATGACCCTGCATCTCATGTAGCTCGAGTTCTCGATGGGAGCCACGACGGTGGTGCGCTCCGACGGCGCCACCATGGCCTTGTGGACGACCTTGACCCCGTTGGGACTCGTGAACTCGAACACTAGCTGCATCGTCTTCCCCCTCCTTCCACCACTTGATTTTCTCCCCTCGTTGTCATCGTCCATATCATCGTCATCGTCGTCCTCGTCGAAATCATCTTCCAGCCCCTCCGCAGTGATTCTCAGGTTGTTGACGTCCCTGGGACGGCGGACGATATTGTGGATGTTCTTGACTGGAACACGACAAAGGAAAACCTCTTCATCCTCCTCCTCGTCGTCGGATAGCTCGAAGTCGGAGGAGTTGGCGGTGTCAGAATCAGAGGAGGACAAAATGTCATCTGCCCCGTGCTTTCGCTTTTTCTTCCCCTTCTTCTTCGCCTTCTTCTTGCCACTCGAATGATTGCTCTGGCTCTCCATCTCTCTCCTCTTCCTCCTCTGCTCCCTTTCCCTCCTCTTCCTAGCCTTCCTCCTCCTCCTCCTTCTCTCCCTGTCCCTCCTTCCCTCCTCCCCCCCCTCTCCATTCATCGCCGGGTTGCAGCGGACGAAAAACCCCTTCCTAAATCTAATCGTCACATAGGAGCTCTTAGTATCCGAAAGGATGCTAACGTAAAAACCATCCTTGTCAGAGCAAATCAAGAGCTCCGATCCGACCTTAGCAAGCGCAGAAATTGCTGATGCCAACAGTCGTAGATTCTTTGACGACACCACAAGGTCAAGGAATGACATTATGAAGCTTCAGAGAGCGTGATTCTATTTTGAGGCAGAAGATAGGCTGAAAAAAGGAATGAAAAAAAGAATGCTCGATGGAGGGAGGATGGGATTTGGGGAAAGGGGGAGCGTGTGGGGGAGCTGAGGGGATGAATTGGGATTTTGTGTCTACTAAGTCTAGAAGAGTGCGCTTGACAGAGTTTATCGCAGGCTTTGCAGTTTTTTGAAAATTGAGGGAGAGAGAAAAGTAAAGGAAAAAATATAAAATGATAATGATGAGATGATGATGATGAGAATGATAATGATGAGACACCGCCAATCCGAAGCCAACCTCGCAAAAGAATTCAACCCCGTTACTACTCCCCCCTGTCAATCATTCTTCCCTCCCCCCCCCAAGGCCCAGTCTAGCAACCTCTCACTGCGGTTCTTCTTTATCCTTAGTCCCCGTAGGCTTTCTCCGGTGAAGACGTCGTGGCTACTGCACTGGGCTTCGATCTCTTTCCTTCTGATTCCGATGCTCTTCACGGCATAGAACCCAAATCGAACGTTAACGAGGAACCAGATGACAACACTTACTGCCAAACTCCACTTGTCTGCGTCATCTTCGCTGAGGCGAGGAAAGGCTCCCTGGAGCGCATGCCAAAACATCACGCAGAAGAGCATAAGGAAGCAGGCGAAGACGTAAGCGTCAAGGGTAGTCATGTAGCTGCGACGAGCGAAGCGAGTCATGGAAAGTGTTGCGTCGACGGATTAGAATTGACTCGTTGAGGTGATGGGGTTGATGTGAAGAAGTCGAGATATCCGAGGATTATTCTCACCTAACATGCGGGAGCATGCCGGAGAGCACAAACTTAAATGCAATCGCAGCAAGGATCAGGTTGAGATCGAAATTGACTCTGGAGCCCTGAACATCTAGGCCTGCGGGATCCATGCTCCACGAGCATACCATTGATGTGCTCAGAAGCAGCATTATTGCTATTATATTGAAGAAGTAGTACCTTTGCGATCTGACCATATTTATCTGCAGCAAGATTGTGCTGCGGTCTTCACCCCTCGCCCGCTTCTTGGTGAGCTTAAAGTTGTAAGGGATGTCAGGATAGGGAAAGTACTCGGAAAGTGAAACGTCTGCATCTCTCATCTCGACGAGAGGGTAACGCTCCTCATCAGCGAACTTTACAAAGTAAGCCTCAGAGATATCGTGCGCGAGCCTTACGTTGACGGTCAAGTCCTCAACATCAAAGGGAAACTCCTCCAGGTCCATCTTCTCCACGATCTTGGCCGTGAACGTCGTCGACATAGAACACCTGGGAAGTTCGCGTTATTATATAATAGTGAGGCTCCGCTCGCAACTCGCAACTCGCAACCCCATTCCGTCAATCCTTACCTGTGCTTTCCTTCTTCCTCCTTGGTTGTCCAGTATTCCCTTCTCACACTCTCTAAATCGCCACTAAGACCAAAGACCTCCCAAGAAGGCCACCACTCAGGCCTCCAGTCCTTGTCTCTCCTATCCAAACCCTCCACCAACCCGTTTTCCCCATGGAGGGACTCGGACGCTGGCGCTTGCCAGTTGAGGAGCAGTTCACAGGTGATAGTGAATGTTTCATTGACAGTGTCCACGTCGACGACGTCCATAACCCTTAGAGAAGCACAAACAGCGATTGCATCCGCCTTCATGCTCGATTTCATCCTCGCAGGGGCCCTGGGAGGTTGGGTCAGCTGCATCGGGAGGGTGCGGTATGGAGGAAAAAGGGTCGGAGAGACTCAAGGCCCTAGCGATTTTACCAATCGTTCAACTTCCACCAAATGAAAATATTTCGTGTCCAGGATCAATGCCAGGATCGATTTCGAAGTCCACATCCACCTTTATTTTTGGAATGAGGTGTTCTGCATTGATTGCTTGCTCTTTGGCTCTCGGTGCCAATGCGTTCGTGCCTAGTCTCACGCCTAGGCCTATGCTGATCACGAAGGTCAGTAATTGTCATTAAATATGACAATCCAAAACAGACGAATCGCCACATACATGTGATTGTTTATTTCACCCTCATCTCCCCTCTCTCACCGCACACCTCACCGAATTCTTCTTCTTCTCTATTTTAGCCAATTCCAGCTCTCGTATCACCTTCTCAGTCCAAGATTACTGCTCTTTCCAACAGTGCTCTTTCCATGTCCGCGACAACCTCAGAGGACAAGCCTGCTGAGCAATCGGACTTCTTCAAAATGTACCTTAAGACAGCTTCGACGGTCACGAACCTCTTCCCAATCTGGACTGTCCTTTCTACAATCTGGGCTCTCAAGAGGTGAGCATGTTGGGGGGGTACTGAAGGGGAGGGCGGAGCTTGGAGTAGAAATGGAGCGAGCGAGGCGACGATGCACTCCATCACTTTCCCCTCTTACCCTTCCCAAACTGTCGCGCACAGGCCCGCTGATTTTGCTTGGTTCACCACTGAGTACTTCACGGCCGGCCTCGCCGCCCTCATGCTTTCCATGGGCATCACCCTCGCCCCATCTGATTTCATCCGCGTGGGGAAGCGCCCAAACGCTGTTATTATCCAGTTCCTCCTCTGCTACGCCATGATGCCTCTTTTGGCTCTTGCGCTCGGCATCTTCTTCCGTCTGGACCCTGCCCTCCTTGCTGGTATGGTCCTCGTCGGCTCCATCAACGGTGGCCAGGCATCGAACCTCTGCACCTACATCGCCAAGGGTAACGTGGCGCTCTCGGTCCTCATGACCACAGCCACCACCCTTGGGGCCATCTTCATGACTCCCGTCCTCTGCAAGTCCATCCTAGGTACCGTCGTGCCCGTGGACGCCGCTGGAATCGCCATATCCACCATCCAGGTCGTCTTGGCCCCCATCGCAATCGGAATGACTACCAACAAGTTCTTCCCTAAGTTCGTCAAAGCCATCCTGCCTTTCGCCCCCCTCGTCGGAATCTTTTCCACCTGCCTCCTCGTAGCCTCTGCCGTCGCCCAGGTGTCCGAACCCATCCTTAACGCCGGCCTCAAGTTGCAGGTTAGTGGACAAACGAGTGGCGGGGGGAAGCGAAGTGATGACTGAAGGAGGAGCGATGCATTATAACAGCCAACTAACTCAACGCTATCCGTGGCTCGCTTCGCTCGCCGCCGCAGTTCCCCGTCCTCCTCCTCCACCTTCTCGGAGGCCTCATTGGCTACATCCTCCCCCAGATGGTCGGGTTCGGCGAGGTCGCTTCCAGGACCATGGCCATTGAGACCTCCATGAAGTCCTCCGCCTTTGGTTTCCTTCTCGCCAAGCTCCACTTCGGACAGTACGCCGCCCGCGTCCCCTCCGCTGTGAGTGTCGTCTGGATGGCCCTCACGGGCAGTATCCTTGCCGTCATCTGGAGGTACATCCCCGTCCCCCCCCCCGATTCCTTCGACAGGAGTCTGGTTGAGAAGGTGAGAGTAGATTAAGAGTGAAACGGCGTTTTAAATTTTGAGCAACTAACTCAACCCCTTGCATTTCCTTACTACAGTACCCTCCCTTTAGTTTGACAAGGTTCATCGGAAGGTTCAAGTTCTGGAAAAAGAAGGAGTGAGTAAGAGAGGAGGAGCAAATTAGGAGTTGTTGTTTAAGATTTATGACGGAGAAGATGTGAAGGGTTCCCTCGCCATGGACAAAAAGAATGAAGTAAAGCAATTTGATTGTTGGCTAGAAACGAGCAATTTTAATTTCTTTACTACTAATCTAATCCTTCTTGGGCTGTATGTTTTTGCTCTTGAGGTACTCAATCACCTGCGCAGGGAACTCGGCAAGCGTTGCAGTGGCAAGTTTCTCCTTGTCATCCTTAAAATCCCTGAAGGGCACGAACTGAACGATGTCCCTCGACGCCTTCATCCCGTCCTTGGTAGTGAGCCCGTCCTCCCCGTCCCCATCCAAGATTGTCATCTTCTTGAACTCGCAGTTTCCGACGCCGACGATTATCACGCTAATCGGCTCCTCGCATGCGCCGATGATGGCGTGCTTCGTTTCCTTCATGTCCGTTATCTCACCGTCGGTGATTATGAGGAGGACCGAGTACGCCTGTCCCCCATTGGCCTCCGCGACGGCCTTGGCGTGCTCGCGCGCCTTGAGGATGACGGGGGCAAAGTTCGTGGGGCCGGAAAGCTGCAGGGCGTAGTCGGCCTGGAAGATGGGGGACATCGAAAGGTAGAATCGACCGATGGGTTAGTAGCCGTTCCTGCCGCTCGCTCCTGGCTCCTTGACACTTACCTCGAAGGAGCTGCTGTAGGCGTCCAATAGGCCCTTGGCACCGACAACCTCGGAGCCGGCCAATTCGAAGCAGTGGGAGGTGTGCTGTGGTTCCATCGAAGATAGGAAGATTATAGGGTCAGGACAACTTATGTGCGTGGGGGCCCACAATATATAAAACACCTTGACGACTCCCTCCTCACCTTCTGCTCGCCTTTCGAGAACTCGCCGAATCCCCCGTAGCCCCAAATTGGGAACTTGCGGTCGCTGTCGTAAGGCTCCAGGATGCCGCCGATCTGCTCGATAGCCTGCTGGTATTGGTTGCCTCCAGAGCCGCTGGGGCCAAGGAAATGCAGGGAGGCTGGATCCGTAGTCTTCCCGTTGCTTGCCGTATAGTCGACCGCGACCATTAGGGAGAGCTGAAGTCCCGCGGACATGTACGTCGCAAGAGTCGGCTCCGCCTCTTTCTTGTCCACCCTGGCGACCTTTGTTTCAAGCTGCCCCGCTTGTTTTCCACCACACAAAACCTTGAGCCTGCCCTCGGGACGACCGGCGGAGGCGACGAGGGAGGCGAGGGACGTATCCACGAATCCCATGTCGTCGTGAGAACCGTCCTTGTCCCAGTCGTAAACCTGCAAACGGAGAGGCCTGTGATAATCGTTGTTGCAAATCATGCTAACGGAGAGGGTCTCCTCCTTCCAAGTGGGGGACAAGTTGTCCATGACGACCTCCGTCTTGTGCACCAGGGTGTAGGATCCATCCTCGTTGCAGCGCTTAATCTGCAGGAACGGGTCGCTCTTTCCGAAGAACCCATCCTTGTTGGCGAGCTTGAGGCCCCCAAACTGCAGCGTAACGGTGTCAAGACACTCGCAGACCTCCTCGGCGCGAAGGGTCACGGAGCCGAGGTCGTCGCTCGTACCGGCCTTCCTGAGCGCACGCGTACAAACGTTGGAAGGCGCGCCCATGAGCTGGCCGATGGTTAGATAGCTTGTTCCCACAAGCTCGTGATCTTTGAGGTCTTTAGAACCCTTCTTGTCCTCGTCGTAGACCTTGATCATCAAGATAGTATTGGACTTTTCGAAGACATAGTCTACCTTGAAGGAGGTATGGAAGTCTGGGTTCAAATTGTCCTCAACTACCTCGGTTCGACAAATCTCGTCTCCATTCAAGTGCTTGCTCCCCAGGTCTCTGAGCACAAGCAGTCCCCCGGCGGTGACGATGCCGTCATTTGAGCATGTAACTCCATCCTCGTACATGCAGAGTGTAACTGTCACAAAAGGATCCGTTTTCGACATGCGATCTAGGTTGGGAAGGTTTTTGCATGAGATGGAAACCTCGAGGGGCGTCCCAACAGAAGACGGAGGAGAAGTGGAGGCGAAGGACGACATCAGTGACAAGTACGACGAAATACACGAGTGATTCTGTGTCCACACAGGGTATGGCAGGAGAACAGCTGTTACAGCAAAGGGGGTGGCACGCGCTTTCCTCTTCTGAGGACCCATACAATTATTTCTGCGAAGGTTTCAATGAGGACCTGAGTCGATGGGCCACATCGAATTGCACGACTATGGAATCCATGTTTAATGGAGCCTCCTCCTTAACTTCGACGCGCTTGGAATGACAATAAACCGCACCTCGTTTAATTTGCAAAATGCCTTCGCCCCAAATTCATTATTCCTCACCACCTCTTTTTCCCCTGGAAATGGCCACATTTTTGGGGGGGTCAGGGGTCTGACGAAATCATAAAATCATGAAATTATCGACTATTCTTCTTCGAAAAAAGGCTTTTTCGCTTACTTCCACAAGCCTTCAATCTGCATGCATGAGGAGGGGAAGAGTGAGGGGGGGGAGAGGCGAGGGAGGAGATGAGCAACAGGGCAGTTCACGCGACCCCTTTCCCGCTGCTTGCTTCCCTCCCCTCCCCGCTCCTTGCTTCCCTCCCCTCCCCACTCTCTTGCTCCACTCCCCCAACCTTCCTCACCTCCTTGCTCGTCTTTGCCCATCCGCTCCCCAATCCAATTCCAGCCCCCAAACCTGCGACGGCCTTTCTAAACGTTCCACCCCTACCCCTAAGCACGACAGCTGAGAGACCTCCTACTACGAAACCGACCGAGACATTGATCAAAGATGCCTCAATCCCACGGGAGAGAGCATCACTCACCAAGTATTCTGAGGGCACTGAAGATGACTTTGACGACGACATTTTATATTTCTGGAAAAAGGGACAAATTTACCTCTGGATGAGCTCGTCGAGACTATGAATGACACAGGCTAGGAGCAGAAAGTTCACTGTATAAAAGAGGAGCGGGATGAGTGGGTCAGATGGAAGAAAATTGACCCAAATTGAGGCTAATTAATATTAAAGATGTGATCGATCCAGTGTAAGATACCATATTTTAGCACGGAGATAACTAAAAGAGGAGCTAGAATAAGACAGAGCCCATAATCCTTACCAAAAGTTGTGAAGGTGGGGGATGCCAATCTCCTTTTCGGTCCTTCTCTTTGTCCTTTCCAGTTTTGACCTCGATTTTCCATCAATAAAATGAACGCATTACTAATTGCTCTCTTCGCTATTCTCGTATCGGGGGGGATGTCCCAACAGGAAGGTTGGAAGATGACGGACCGGTGAGTGAGGAGGGTTGTCTTGGCTCATGGCGCTTTTTGAGATATTGGCAGTTGTTGTTTTGTGACCGTAAGTGGACTTTCGACCTTGGGACGAAGTGTTTCTGATATGGTTCCCACCTTTTAGCCTTAATTTCTCTCCCAACTACTCCCGCCTCTAACCTGCTGAGTTATCCCTTGCCCCCCCTGGCCCCCCCTTCCCCCCCTCCCCCTCCTCCTCTCCATGCAGTTTCTACGGATTCCGGTTCTCCCTCTCCGGACCTGGGGTTCACGGCGTCGGCATGAGGAAACACGTGGTCGCCCTGGCTGACAAATACTCTTGTTTCGGTTGGGTCCAGAACGTGAAGGGTGACTCTGGGGATGAGGTCGTTGGGGAGGTGAGGTGCGCAAAAAAATACGGCCCCCTCGTCCAGGAGGCCCTCGAGTCGGGTCCCTACCCCCCCAAGGCTTCTGTGTCGGGAACTGAGATAAAAGTGTACCAGGACACCAAGATAAAGCTCCACTTCAGCCATTTCAAGATCCTCAATGACGAGAGGAAGACATGCTTCAGGGATCAGCCCCACCAGTGCAAGGAATTCAAGGAGGGTGGGGAGAGCGGGGCCGATGCTAGAGGGGAAAAGGTCGGCACCTACGAGCTGTAGCACCCTAGAAAGTAAACAAGAAGCCACCGATTAAACGAAAATATTACAACCAAACTTTCTTGCCTCTCACGCTCTCCTTGCCTCCCACCCGCCCAACTTTGAAGGCCGCCATACCCACGATCGCGATTAATACCCCTGCCCACCCCTTGGCCCCCATTTCTGCGAGGACAGCTTAGGAGGTTAGTTGTGGCGAGTGTATTTCTGTGGTGTAGTTGACAAATTATGCATTAAATAGCCGACACACCCCTCTCTCTTGCGTTCCTCCCCCCTACGCTCCCTTCCTTACCTACTCTGAACCACCAGCTTGTCCCCACAATTATGACCAGCCTCCTCAGGACGTTCAGAAGGGCGTGGGTGGTCGGAGGTAGGAGGGTAAGTAGGTTCGTCGATGCGGAGTTGTACACGAGCCACAGAGACACGTTGAGCACCGTAAGGAGGGGGGTGTAAATAACCCTGACCGCAGCTACCCCTTGGAGCAAACCCTCCTCGGAGCCCCACCCCTTCACCAACCTCCAAATTCCCCAGATACCGACCAAAGGAGTTAGCAGGACAGCACCCTGGTGGGTCATCCTGTAGAATATTTCACGACCGTTCACTCCCTCCCCCTTGGAATCCATTGACTTTCTTATCTTCCCCATGGCAACGGATCGGGAAGAGAAGGCAAAGTTGGAACAGATCACGGCGCAGATTGCCAGGTAACTAGTGCCCCCCGCCGCCCCCCCCCCAGCTCCCCCACCCGCACTCGCCGTCGAAACCGCCAGCTTTACCCCCAACATAGTCACCCCCATGCTGGCTATATCCTTCAGGTCAAACACCTCCAGTCCACCCCACCAGCTCATCACCGCCGTGCTCACCGGCTCCGTCGTCTTGACGGTCTCCGTGACCGCGGCGGACGTCAAGTAGAACGTGTAGTTGGTGAGGAGAAAACCCAGGAGGAAGGATAAGGTGGAGATTGAAAGCTGACGCCTCTCCTTGTTCCCGAGGAACCGAGAGGGGGGAAGAGTAAGGGGGGGGAAGAAACGACTAAATCCCAACCCCTTCTCCCGCCTAGCGTTGGGGAGCACATCCTTGAGAGGTTGAAAAAAGTTATACTGAGCCAAGGTAGAGAGAGACAATTGGAGATATGTGAGAAGAAGGGGCGAAGTGTCGGATGTAGACAGGAGAATATTGGACGTCGTCACGGTGACGAGGGCACTGGCGTACCACAATATTATCAAGGGGAAATATTTCATGAAATTCATAGATGCCGATGGGTTTAGGCTGGAAGACATCGGCAGAATGGACGATATTGGAGACATTGGTGTCTTCATTAGGTATAAGTGTATAATTGGTTGGGTTATCAGCCGTAATTTATACGATTTTGTTCGCAAATCAGAGTTTTTGAAGGTTTTTTTGAAAGCTTGAAAGCTCGAGTCCAAAAACAGAAAGCTTTCCTTTTTTGGCCTCTTCCCCATTTTAAGTTGCAGCAACTTCATACAGCTGCCTAGTCAACGTCGCGTAATCGAATCTTTCAAAAGGAGACTCATTGGACGACTCGTGACACACTTGCGCTTTTGGGCATCTACCGAACGCCCTCACCACCTTTTTCCAACACAACCTTTTGAAACCCCCCGCCGGCTCACCCAGCCTTTCTCGATCCAAGATGAGCGATGCGGCGAGATTGGAAGAGCTCGAGGCGGAGCTTATGGATCTCTACACCACTCTTGATGAGCGTGACAGGAGGATCGCTGATTTGGAAGCTGGTGGGGCTGCCACCCCGAGAGGTGTGATAAAGGATGATGATATTGTCAAGGTTACTGAGGAGAGGTGAGATTTTCGAGGGAAATTTGGGGGGGGGGAAGGGAGGGTCAAATACGTCTCCCCCCGGAGGCTCCGCCACTTCTCATCTCGCTAACCCCCTCCACCCCCCCACCACCCCCGTTCCCCCAGGGACATGCTCCAGGGAGACCTTGAGAAGTACAAGGACGACCTGATGGAGAAGAACGACATAATCGCAGACCTCCAGGCCCAGCTCGCCCAGCGAAATATTGAGAACGACACCCTCAAGAGTGACAAGAAGAACTTGCAGGATGAGCTCGTAGACACCAGGAAGGTTCTAGAAGAGAAGAAGAGGGGCCTCTTGCAGATCACAAAGCAGAACGAAAGCCAGAAGAAGCAACACAAGGACGGGAGTAGCGCCCAATACCAGCTCGAGCTCGAGAACCAGAGGCTCAGGACGACTGTCGCTGAGCTAGAGGAGAACGAGGCGGAGCTCGTCCAGGAGCTCGAGCTCGTCAGCGAGGAGAGGGCTGAGTTAGAGAGCAAGGCGACGGAGCTCGCCGCAAAGTGCGACGGCCTCCAGACCGACTTGGATACCAAGACGGTCAAGGTATCGGCCCTAGAGACGGACTACGAGGAGCTCAGGTGAGAATGGATGGGCAACATATGTAACGTCACCTAACACATAGCACCAAGACAACTAACGCAACCCCTTCGGCGGCCCGCCTCGCTGTTTACGCTCGCTTCGATCGTCGCAGCCTCAAGGTTGAGGCCGAGAACGACGCCCAGATGGAGTGGGAGGAGAAGACTGCAAAGAAGGCGGAGAACCACCGCAAGGAGAGGGCCAAGCTCATGGACGACCTAGAAGTCGAAAGGAATAGGGTCAGGAACCTCGAGGCCAAGGTCGAGAGTTTGAAGGACACCACTGTTCAGGGAGAAATGCAGAAGCAGATCGAGACCCTAAGGGCGGACCTCAACAACTACAAGTCCGAGCTCGAGGCATCGCTTTCCGACAAGGACCAGATCGAGATTGACCTCGAGAACGTCTACCGCGCCCTCGAGGACGCAAACGAACGTCAGGAGGAGAGGCTCATGGAGGCCATTGCCAAGGAGAGGCAGCAGCTGAAGCAACTTGAGGCTCAGGTAAACGACTTCAAAAATAGGGAGGCCGAGGCCAGAGAAAGGTACAAAGAGCTCGAAAATCAGAAGGACGAGGTCGAGGTCAGATTGAACCAGGCAGAGGACTGGAACGCCGTGTACGAGGAAGGACACGGCCTCAAGGACGCCGTTCGTTACCAGAAGAAGCTCAAGGCCGATATCAAGAGGAGGGATCATGATAACGCCCAGATGTCCGAGAGGCTCGGGGAGGAGATCGACAAGAGGAAGGCCCTCGAAACCGCGTGCCAGATGCTCAAAGAGAAGGCCGGCCTGGCGAGGGACTTTGCCTTCGACGATAAGGAGATCAGGGAGGCAATGGTCGGGGACCAGGGAAGGTGAGAACTGACCACAAGGCGATGACTGGATGCACGCTGTATAGCCGTCAATATACAACCATCTCTAACTCACCCCCCTCGGTCGCTACTTCACTCCCCCCTGCTCTTCGCTCCTCTCATCGCAGGCTCGAAGCTATCAACATCGAGCTAACTAAGCAGGTCGACATGCTCGAGGCAGACAGACTGAAGCTCATGAGGCAGCTCAGGGACAACGCCGCGCAGATCGGCGAGAAGGGAATCAGGTTCTGGGGTCTGAGCGCAGGGCAGCTCATGAAGGTCACGGAGTTCGCCACCAACTTGAGGGACGGCATCACCGACTTGCCGCTCGACGACAAGAGCCTAGAACTCAGCGCCAAGGTCAAGACCTTGGAGATGCAGGTCAGCACCGACAAGCTCACCATCGAGCGTCTCGAGAGGGAGATCTCCGGGCTCGACGGCAACTACGCGGCCAACTCTGGCGGAAGCCCAGGTGAGAGCGGACAAAAGAGAAACGGCAAACATTACCAATATAAATACTTATGCAACTCTCCCCCCTTCCACCCCCCCCCACACACAGAGCTCTTCGCCATGAAGGAGATGCTTGAGAATCTCCAGAAGGACAACAGGAGCCTTACCGAGACCATCAGCAAAATAAGCACCGAGGGTGGAGGTTTCAGGCCCTTCAATGCTGACTCGGCGGCAACCAGCCTTACCCCTCAGATCAGGAAGCAGGCCGAGATGGTCATCCAGGAGCCTCTCGTCGACATGCCTCAGCCGGCTCAGATGCAGTTCTCCAAGCTCGTCGAGGCCCACGCCTCCCTAACAGAGGATATCATGGACCTCAGGAAGGAGCTAAAGGACGCTAAGAAGGCCGCGCACTCAAGCGAGGACGTTGCAAGACTCAGCCAAGAGGTCGCCAAGATGATCAACCTCGCTGGAGGAGTGCCGGCACAGCAGCAGCAGCAGACTCCAGGCGGAATTGGAGGTGCTCTCCAGACCCCAAACACCGTCTCCTTCGGGAACACGGTGAAGTTCCCTATGAAGACCCCCAACACACCAGGAGGACAGGCCATGCTGAGCAAGCAGCTCAACGCCCTCAGCCTCCCTCCCGAGGAGTGGGCCGAGGAAGTCAGGGAACTCAACGGTCAGCTCATTGAGTGCCTCGAGCAGCTCAGTGACAGGGAGAAAGAGCTCGAGGAACACGAGGAGCTCCTCCGCCGCTACGAGGGACACTTGGGCTCCATGAGGCAGCAGAGCGCCCTTCTTTACAAGGAACATATGGAGAGCGTCGAGAAGTCAGTCGACTCTGAAAAGCGCCTCAACAGGCAGATTGACGAACTTAGGGGCGAGAGGGAGGCACTGACTCTCCGAGTCACGCGCTACCAGGAGCTCGCGGCTTTGGAGGAGAAGGAGTCTTCCAACCCTTCGTCGGTTCACAAGGCGCTCCGCGACCTTACCAGGCGTGTCACAGTTCACGAGGTGAACGAGCAGACTCTCGCCCGCAAGTACGGGTCTCTAGAGTCACAGCTCAAGGTCGAGGCCGAGGCGAGGGTCAGGGCAGAGAACTCCCTCGTCGAGATCGAGGTGTCTTCTCGCAAGCGTATCCTCTACCTGGAGCAGTGGAAGAGCTACTCGGTGGAGCTTACCGAGAGACTCCAGAGGCAGCTAGCCAAGAGCGTCCCAGACTCCGAGCACAACAAGGTCCTCAGGGAGCTCGAGATGATTCGCGAAGATTACCTTGACCTCCTCCACAAGGAGGCCGACGTCCGCCTTCGTCTCACCGAGCAGAAGGACCTCCCCCGCAAGCTCAAGCGCTACCAGCACAAGGCTGACGAGCTCGAAATTCAGCTCGTAAAGGCTCAGGCTGATGCCAAGGCCGCTGGGGAGGAACTAGAGCACCAGAAGATGCTCACCAACATGGCTGGGTCCAATGGCTCGAACGGGGATATCAATGTCCTTGTCGCAGAGGCAGCGAGGTTCAGGGGAGAGGCCGCGAGGTTCGAACTCGAGTTCAAGTCCGCCGACGCCACCGTCAAGAAGCTCACACAGCGCGTTGTCGAGTTCTCCACCGAGAACGACTCCCTTCGTGAGAGGCTCAGGGTTTCAGACAGTCATGAGAGGCACGGCAGGAGCCTTGCCGAAGCTGCCAGAAGGAGGTGCCTGGAGATTGAAAACAAATACGAGAAGGGGCTTTCCCATTCCGAGGCTTCCGAGCTGCTCGAGAAGCAAGAATTCCTTATGGCGCAACTAGAGAAGAGCGAGAGAGATGTGGAGAAGTACAAGGAGCTCGCCGACTTGGCGTCCTCGCAGGCCTCTGCTCTCGAGGCTATCAAGTCTGACCACGCTGAACAGCTCCTTGAGATGCAGAACAAGTGCGGCGACATTGAGAGCAAGACGGACGACGACGCCATCATCGGCCGCCTCCAGAGGCAGCTGCTCGTCGCGAAGCAGGGATATAAGGACAGTATGAGGAAGATCGAGAACCTCAGGAGCACCGTTCGTAAGAAGGAGGCCATGAGCAGGCTCTTCGAGCATAGGCTGGACAAGAGGGAGGAGGCCCTCCACAAGGCCAGGGAGGAGGCAAGGATCCAAATCAGCAGCTTAAGGGACGCACTGAGGGATCTCGCCTTCAACGGAGGCGACGCCACGGCCGCGCTGCAGTTCATCCAGGTGAAATCAGAGGCTAGGAAGCAGGGAGCTGAAGTTGGGACGACTTCCATTCTTGAGAAGGCGAAGCAGCTCTCCACCAAGGTCTCCGAGATGTCAAAACAGTCAGAGTCCCGAGAGGAAGAACTCAACAACTCCGAGGACATGCGAAGGCGCCTTGAGAACCAGGTTGCCGAACTCATCGTTGAGCGCGAGTCGGCAGACCAGCTCGTTGCCGACCTTCAAGAGGCCTCAGCTCAGGACACCAAGTCGTCTGTCGTTGCCAAGCGCCTCATTGCTATTTCTGAGGAGGTCAGGACCAACAAGCTCGCGGCCCTTCAGGCGCGCCGCCAGGTCGCGACACTGAAGGACGAGAAGAGAAACCTCGAAACTACCCTGGCAAGGTGCGAAGACACAATTGAGGCTCTTGAGGAATCCAAGGCTGAACTCGAGACAAGGAACCTGTTGAGCCAGGGTGAGGGCGGGGAGGGCAGCGGCGCCACAATGGACGCCAAGGACCTTGTGAACGCCTCGACGCCAGGGGATGTCAAACTTCTTATGCAGATGACGCCAGCAGGCAAGGAGGGGCTCAAGGTGACCCCTCCAGGTGGGCTAGGAACCGCTGGGCCCGTTACCCTGGACGACGAGGACACCCTTGGCGTTGCCGAGGAGTTCGACGACGCCAGGGCGAGAAAGATCAGGGCAGACTTGGATAAGTACAGGCAGGAGGTCGCGGACCTCAAGGAGCAGCAGAAGATTGCCGAAGAAACGAAGGAGATGTATGCGGCGAGGTGCGACGCGCTCTCCAAGGACGTAGAACACTACAAGGTCATGAGCATGACGGGTGGCGCTTCGCCTAACGTCGAGGGCACGCCCGCTTCCTCATCTGGCGGCGGCGGAGTGATGACTAGGGACCAGCTCAAGATGCAGGAGGCTGCCCACCAGACTATCTCCTCCCTCAAACAGCTCGTCACCGAGAAGAACAGAATCATTGAGAAGTACAAGAGGCAGATCAAGCAGAACAAGGAGCTTGCGAGGAGGGCCACCGCTGCTGACAGGAAGGAGGTCGAGAAGCTTACCGACAAGATATACAGCGAGAACGAGGATGCCATCGGCAAGTTGAGGAACGCCGTTAAGATGATGGAGAGAGGAGGCGAGGGCAGTATATCGAACGGGCCTGGTTATAAGGGCGACATGAAGGGTGGCCTGGTCGAGCAGGTCGAACAGGCGGCGCTGTTGATCGCCGAGAAGGACGACGCGATCCAGAAGCTCGAGCTGAAGCTCAGGACCGCCGAGGGTGCCAGGGAGAGGGCCGAGAGCAGGTGCGGAGGGGCTTTGGAGGAGATGGACAGGCAGAAAGCCGACATGATCACCCTGGCCGCGCAGCTGCAGGAGTCTGAGGAGAGGGTTCTCGAAGCGATGGAGGACAGGAGCGCCGCGAAGAAGATTAGCGAGCTCCAGTCTCAGCTCAGGTCAAAGGAGACCAAGATGGCCACCTTGAGGCAGGCTGTTGTGAAGCTCAAGCAGGCCTTTATTGAGTCCGAGGAGGCAAGGGCCGCTGGAGACATTGCCGCTCGCCATAGCAGGCACGAGGCCCTTGGCAACGACAAGGAGGCCCTCAAGGACGAGATTCATGACATGCGCAGCCAGCTGTCCTCACTTATTGAGGAGATGGCTGGTGCCAAGAGTGCTCTCTCTTCAGCCAAGAGCAGCAAAGAGAAGAGTGATAGGGCCCTGACCAAGGTCAGGGGCGAGAACGAGAAGCTCGAGGAAAGGATTGACGAGCTTGAGGATGAGATTAGGAAGGCTAACGAGGCGACGGATGACGCCGTGAGGGTCAAGGAGGAGGCCATGGGGAAGATGAGGAAGATGGGAAGTAAGATGAAGGACATGAAGGGAGAGAGCGCCAAGGGCGACGGAGAGGAAAAGGCCGAGCTTGCAGATTTGAAGAAGAGGATCATGGTTCTCACGAGCCAGAACCTCGCTCTTAGGTCAGCCGCTGCTGGGCAGAGGTTGAGGAAGGAGAAGGCGGAGGAGGAGAAGGACGACGAGAGCAATGGCAAGGGAAGGGTGAAGGAAGTTTCCAGGCCCAGCTCGAGCGGAACTGGAAGCAGGTTATCCGGGGCCGACGAGAAGAAGCTTCAGAGGAGGATCGAGATTTTGGAGAGGAGACTAGAGGAGAAGAGCTCCGAATTAGAGACTGCGCTAGGAAGTGCGGACCAGGCAAGGAAGCTTCTAGACAGGGCCAACAAGGAGAAGGACTTCGCCCAGAAACAGAAGGAGAAGAGTGACAGGGAGATCAAGAACGTCAAAAGCAGCGGCATGGGCGACTTGAGTAGCCTCGAGGAGACTAGGGAGAAGCTGTTCCAGTTGGAGGAGGACCTCGTGAGGGCTAGGAGGCAGGCTGAGTTGGAGATGCCCAGGACAATTAGCGGCCTCAAGGCAGAGCTAGGGGAGGCCCTCGAGGACAAGAGGGATGCCGAGAGCACGCTCAAGGCAACGCTCGAGAGGTACCGGGGCGGGAAGGACGGGCTCAGGGAGAGCGAGAGCTTGTACATGAGGGAAGAGCAGTTGAGGGAGGAGGTCGCTGTCTTGAAGAAGGCTAGGAGGGATCTCGAGAGCAAGCTTCTGCAGAGGGACAGCGAGATGATGGAGGCCAAGTTTGATTTGGAGCAGGCACAACTGGACAAGGGAAGGCAGACGAGGAGGATCACAGAGCTCACCCAGTCGGTCCAGGCCGCCAAGAGGCTCAGCAGAGGCAACGGAGGAGGGGGAGGAGGTGGAGGGGAGAGAGAGGTCGGAGGCAGGTTCAAGAGGGCGAGGGATTTGGAAGGCGTTGTTGATGCTTTGAAGAGGGTCGTTGAGAAGCTGAAGGGAGAGAACGAAAGATTGAGGAGGGGTGCGGCGGACTCCGTCAGGAACGCCGAGAGCGACAGGAGGGCGAAGGACGCCCAGAGGAAGGCTCAGGAGCTGAGCGAGGAGAACAAATCTTTGAGGACGAGGGCGTTGGCCGGAGACGAGGCCGTGCAGAGGCTGGCGCAGAGGGGGGAAACTTTGAACCAAATGAGGAGGCAACTCAAGGCTCGCGACGATGAGCTCAGGACCCTCACCAGAAAACTGGAGGAGGCTGATAGGTCAAAGACAATGATGGTTGACGAAATGGAGCACGCCAACAAGAGGACGAATAGCTTGGAGAGGGAGCTGCTCAGCGCAAGGAGGGAGGTCGGGGAGTCCGGGGGGAGGAGATTGGGGGAAGAGGAGAGCAGGAGGGAGATGGAGAGGCTCGAGAGAGAAATCGAAGAGCAGAAGAGCGTCATTAGGACGCTTAGGGAGAGCAGCAGGGCTGGAGGAGGGAGTGGAGGGAAGGAAACTTACGCACTGAGGCAACAGATTGGGGACTTGAAAGCTCAGCTGCAGGGCGTCGAGAGGGACAAACAGCGGCTGGAGAGAAGGGTCGCATCAGGAGGGGGGGGCGGAGGAGGTACGAGCAGTCGGGAGGGGAGTTTGTTGGGAGAGGTGAAGAAACTCAGAGAGGAGAATAAGGGACTGCAAAAGGAACTTAGTGCCTTCGACTTGGACTTCTTCGAGGAGATCGAGGATCTGAAATACAAATACAACCGGGCGCAACAGAAGCTGAGGGACGCTGGGTTGCGATGATAGTGCGATAAATAATAGAAATTTAGTGAGGTGGGGTGCGGTGGGGGTGGGGGGAGGAGAGAGGGGGTTGGTTGGGGCGAGAGTATAAAAGAAAAGATCGTCATTCGGAAAACAAAGGGCGGGATTTACTTGATTTTGGCAAGGAACTTGCTGACTCTCGATCTTCCAACCATTGAAGTTCTCTTCTTTAGTTTTGTTTGCGAGGGAGGTTGGGATTGAGTTACGGAGGCTGCGGCGACCGAGGTGAAATCCCCCCTGCAGCCCACCATGGAGAGACCAGCTAACTTCTCCTTGAGGGAGCGCTCCTCGGCCTCGATGACCACCTTGGCAGCGACGTGTAGGTCCACCTTGGTCTTGAATTCCCTTATTGCTTCCAAAAGGGTGTCCTTGAGGCCATCAATGACGGCATTGTTGGGGATCTGGCGCACAAGAACCGACAAATCAGCGCGAACGAGATTTGCTGCCTTCAGGAGTGCCCCCAAGAGCTCATGCTTGATCGAAAAGGTTACAATCTCCTCCCAGAGATTCTCCCTCAGGGGGTCAGCACTGTCCTCCGCGAAAAGCACAGCCAGCTCTACCGACCCTACATGCGCGAGGTAGAGCTGGACGCACTCGAAAGCATCTTCCCTGGAGGCCCCAGTCTTTTGCAGGACATAGGCGAGCTCCCTAGGAAGCACAAAGTCTCCCTTTTTGGTGGTCTTTGAGGACAACAAATTTCGAACATCCCCGCCCTTGACACCCACCGCATTCGAGTTGGCAAGAAGAATACGGAGGAGGACCATGAGGGGCGACTCAAACTTGCCGGACGATTCAACCGACTGTTTGTCCCCCGAAATCGACCACTTGTGTCTGCCCTTCTTGACGTAAGAAACCTGGAAGTCTACGAGCAGCTCAATGTGGCGCTGGTGCAACTCGCGGCTCATACCAGGGTCAATGTAGAGGTCAGTCTTGTGCACGAACATGAGGTGAAGGAACCAAAGCTGCAATTTGGGACTGGGTTGAAAGTTTCGAAAGAGGGTAGCTATGGATGTAGCCGCCGAGTTGTGGTCAACGAAGAACCTTGCAGCTTGGGGAAGGCCAACGTGACGGACGAAAGAAAGGACGCCATCGGGCTTCTCGTAAAGTTGCTGGACGAGCTCATGAGTCTCAACGAAGCCGACGAAAAAATTGCTAGGAGACGAATCAACAATGAGCTCGTTGTTCATCACCGCGGACAGGGCGGAGTCGTCCTGGGGCTGGCAAAAGTCCCTCCCTATTTTAAGGTATAAATCAAGCGCAGCATCGAGGTCCATAGTCTGTCGGGCCAATTCCGCCATTGCTAGGGTCGTCAGGCGGGTTGGTGGGTTTCTGGCCGCCACCCTCTGCTTCACGGAGGCGACAGAGTAGAGGGAGTCGTGGGACTCTGACTTCTGCGAAAAACTATCCAGGGAGTGAGGCCGCTGCTGGGCCGAGGAGGGTGGAAGGGAAAGAGAAGGACCGAGAAATTGGGCCGAAGCCTCGCTCTGCTGTAGGTATCCCGCAGCAGTCTGAGTAAATCTATTAGTCAAGTGTTTGCGACCGTCCGCGTCTTCGTGAATCTCAATGTAGTCCCGGAGGGCCTTGGTGTTGCCCCAGGCTCGAAGGGCCTGGAGGAAGGGGGTTTCAAGCTCGGGTGCAATGGCCTCACAGAGGACGAGCATGCGCTCGAGGATCATCTCGTAAAGGGAGGATGGCAGGCGAGGGTCTCGGACAGGAACTGCGGTCCAAAAGGAGGAGAGGCCCAGGGGTGTTTTGCTACGTCGAGCGGAGCGCGAGCGAAGAAGCGGCGAGCGAAGCGAGCCGCGGAGGGGGACGCGGAGGGGGACGCGTCAGTATACAGATTCGGTGCCTATTGACCACAAGTCTTGCCCATTTTCTCTCACCTGAAGGCATAAATATACTTCTCCCAGAGCTCCTTGTCAGCCCCCAGAAGCATCGAAGAGAGGGAAGCCGCACGCTTTACCGACTCCAGCGTGTTCAGCTGGAGCTTGTTCACCATGAACTCCTCGATAACATTTGCGATGAGGTTCCGACGGAGGAGCCGCCGATGCTTCAAGGCCCTGGCTAAGCACTTGTCAATGTCACCGGCATCGCGGGCGTAGTCAACCTTGTCATCGAAATCGCGAGGTCTCACAATGATGGCATCGCAGGGAGAAATCACACTTATCACGGGGTGCTTGGGCGGCACAGTAGTTGAGGCGGCGAAGTCAAAGTTGAGCGGTGGGTGGGAAGGTGAGGTTGAGGGGGAATCGTCATTGTCACCGTCGTCGTTATCGTCGTCGTCAAGTCCCTCCATTATGTCAAACCTCTCAAACTCCTCCTCCAAGCCCAGCTCACTAGGAAGGAGGACCTCACCCCTCTCCTGCCTTTCCCCAATCTCCTCGTTCCGCGATGTTCGGGAAACGCTGTAGGTAGACGTCAAGCAGTAACGGGAAGCGGCCGGGGGGTCATCGTTGGTGTCCCTCTCCTGCAGCGGGAGGTAATCGCACGACTTAACGGTGCCATCAGACCTAGCAATCACCTGCAGCTCCACCCCCCCGTCCTCTTCCACGGCCCCGAGAACACCAACGTGGGTCCTATCCAGGGGCACAACGCCGCAGCAAACAACGTCCAAGGCCCACGCCCACCTGCAAGACGCTCTACTGGCATCTTCCATGTTTAAATTCATTAGGCAGTCCCCCCATCCTATCAGGAGAGAGCGCTCCGTCTGGGGGGATGAGGGGGGGGGGGGGGGGAATCGAAAGCAGTTGGGGCGGGCAGTTGGGGGGGGTTAATCAAACAGGTAGAATGGGGCATTAAAACCAAAAAAAAATCGTCGTCGTTGCGTAGACGTTGAGCCCCCCTTCCACACTCTCACCTCAAACGTCAAACAGCAAGGAATCTCCCCCAGGTTGTAAAGCTTCGAGTGCGCGCCCTTTGGCCGGTCAACGTGGGCAAGCCTCTCCCCCGTCTCAATATTCTGTATCTTGACCCCCGCCTCGTCAGCCACGGCGACCAGGGAACCCATCCAGGCCAGGGCCTCAATCCTCCCCGAAGCCTGGTGGGCGACAGTGTCCCTCCTCCCCAGCCAACCTCTCCTCGTCACAACCATTCTACCATCCTCCAACCCAACGATGTGCATTTTCTCGCGCTTCTTGAAGTAGGAGGGATCAATAACAGCAGCAGTAATGGGAGAAGAATAGGAAAGGGTTGTCAAGGTGGACTCCTCCGACAATGGAGGACTCAGGGAGGGATCCGCGGAGGAGTGAGGGTTCACAACCCACCCAAAAATGTTAGCATTGCCCTTCTCGTCACAAGCGAGGAGAGTGTTGCCCCCAGCATCAAGGGAGAGGCAACGAACCGAGGAACCGCTGGAGAGCTTGAGTGTCTTCAACAACTGACGGCCTTGAAAGTCACAAACCTCAATCCTGCCAGACTCAAAGCCCAGCACGAGGAAAGTCTTCGAAGAAGTTGAGCAGCGGAGGGAAACAGAAGGGACTAGAGATGAGGAACTCTCCGCATCTATGGGGCTTGAGCTCTTCTCACTTGATCCACGGGGGAGAGCCGCAGACCGTAGACGCGTGTATCGAAAGAGGGGCTCTGAAGGTACCTCCGAACTAGCAGTCGACGAATCATCGTCTGACATGGTGGTGAACCCTGGTGTAAACCCTGGATCGAAACTTGGGGATTTATTTGGGGGATGTCGGAGGAAGGATGGGGGATTTGGGCCTCAGTGCCTCAGTCAAGCAGAGGAGGAGGCCTAGAAGCAGAAACAAAAGATGGGAAGTCCTTGTCAAACTTTATCACCCCCGAGATAAGGGACGCAATCATTCACAGGGATGTCAGGGCAATGAGGTAAGTGATAATGTGAAGATGGACATGAATATGACGCCGAAATCGAAAGTAGGTAGAGCCATGGCCAGCCCCATGCAGAAAAATAAGCAGAAAAATAATACTAATCCCCATGACTGCAGGATCGCTTACCTGGAAAGCACCAAGAACTTCATTTCGTCCGCCGAGAACTTTGTCCCAGACAAAGATACAGCAAAAAAGCTCTTAACCGACCAAGGCAAGGGGGAGATGCAACCATGCAAGCAACACATGAAAATGCTGGCGGCCGATCTCATGACAACGAAGGAAGTCAAGAGGCCAATGTTTTGCCACTTCACTGGACATTACGGCGGGAAGGACTGGTTCACCATCATCCAAAAGGCAATCAAGGAGGATATGATCAAGAAGAAAAAGAAGAAGGACAAGGTGCTAGTGTTTAAACCTGCAAAGACGATCGACCTCTTGATCGAGAAACAGGCGAAGGAGCGTTTTGAGAGGGGACACAACAAGCGGGTGGAGGCTGCCAGAAGACAGAGGCTAGAAGAGAAAGCAGGGGGGAGGAAAAGGGCCCCGAAGGCAGCACGACCGGGCTGCCCGACTGGGCCGTGAAGCACAACGAGGATGCGATGCGCTTGATCATGGAGGAGGATCAGACTCATGGTTCCTCGGGCGGAGATGCTGGGTATGGCTGTAGGGGAGGGAGGGGTGGAGATGGAGGTAGAGGAAGGGGGAAGGTTGGAGGTAGGATGGGGTACGGTGTGAGAGGGGGGCGGGGCACAGGAGGCGGAGGAGGGGGGGGAGGAGGGGGGGGAG
>BRYA01000535.1:0-44852 GCA_030267965.1 Triparma columacea
TGCAATAGCCATGAGTTGGATAATCACTCCAGGTATGGCTTCTGCAAACATCTCAACCCCTTTCATGTAAGACAACTCTTGTAGGGCATCAAATGCTTGTCCAGCCTCTTGTTTTTCTCCCTTTGCTACCCTGTATGCATCAACAGCAGGTTTAAACCCAATCAAAATTGGAAACCACTCACTAAGCACCCTCAATACTCCCAACTTCCTGTTCTGCACCCAAATGCAAAACATCTGAATTCCAATAGACGTTGCCAAACTTGCCAAAGATGCCTTAAAGTACCCATACTTCTCATCATCCCAAAACATGTACGTCACATACACATCAGTCAGCAAATCAGCTATACTTGTTATTGCCCCAACAGTAATCCTCATCTTCAACCCCCAAGGAACTTCCTCCAAAAGCCTGTAGCTAAGTGTCTCAAGCATAGGTCTGAACCATTCATATTCCTCATCAAGCTCCTGTAGAGCTGAGAAATTTAATATGAAGGCATCAACTGCAGCAACTGGCTGAGTATTGATTGCCAAACTTCTTGCTAGAGACTCTCCAATCTCCCTTCCATCCTTCTCTCCCAGCTCCGCTGCCCTACCTTCTACCTTCCTCAACTTGCACAACTTGTTCTTGACAACAGCGCCAAGCATTGGTGCAACAAACACATATTTCTCTGCAGCCTGTCTCAGAACATAGTTTGACCATATAAATAACCTCACTGCCTCCTCCTTTGTCATTCCTTTGCTCCTAAAACTTAATGCAGCCAGCAGCTGCTCGCCCAACAACTTTCCTATTTTTTTGGGATCTAAACCTGCATAGTCTTGTGCAGTATCATTCACAGCATGTGAAGCAATCAGTGCTCTCCTAACATTCTCTCTTCTTCTAGCATCTCCATCTGATGGAATGAACTCTACAGGTACTGTTGCTTTCCTAACATCAGTAAACCACTCTGGCTGCTCCTCTTCCCAATTAGCCCAATTCAACTCTACCCATTTCTTAATTTCTCCTTCAATTGAGACCCAGTGATGCCTGGAACTTTCAAAGACCAAAATCTTTATTGCATCGTTTTCTTCTTCGAGGAAATATGCCATATACATATCCTTTGACCTCAGTGTGCTCCAGAAGGTGTGCCAGTACTTCCTCTCAATGTTCAAAAAGAAGACAGCAAAGCATAAGGTAGTTATTAATATAAAATACTTCTCAATTGATGATGCAATATCAATTGCGTTGTCATCAACATAAGGTGAAGCTATAAATATTGAAACTGGTAAGCTTCCTATTGTCAACACAAGACCAAATAACCAATATGCTCCACCGACTTCATTAGGATGTCTCAATTGCACCATTGAAGTGAAGTCTACAATGATCTTTATAATCACTCTGAAAATGATACTACTCACAATCTCCAACATACCCCCTGCTGGCACCCAGTACCAAAAGTCTCCCCTCAATATCTTAACCAACAAGTACAGGCCAAGGTCAGCACCAATGTAGAGAATGGCCCAACTACTTCCAATTAACCCAAGAAGAACTATTGTTGTACACCTTATTAGAAGCATCCCTGCTGACAGGAGCATCATAGACACAAATGCTACTGTTCTCTTGCTTGCTTTTGCTGGTATGTACCCATAAAAGTCTGGTGCCCCTTCTCTCTTAGCAGGGTCTGTGTCCCAGTCATAACTAATTGTTGCAGAGGCAAAGCCTGTTGTAATAGCTGACACTGCAACTGAAAGCCATGCTGAAGTTCCAACATCTTCTTTGTCACTGGTTGCTATTGCCATAAGTTGGATAATCACACCAGGGATTGCCTCAGCAAACATCTCAATCACTTTCATGATTGTCATCTCCATCATTGGGTCAGCTGCAGCCCCAACCTCTTGCTTTACTCCAGTTGCGACCCTGTAGGCATCTACTGCAGGCTTGTACCCAAGCAAGATTGGAATCCACTCCCGCAACACCCTCGTCATCCCTAACTTCCTATTCTGTCCCCAAACAAAAAGCATTTGTATCCCTATGGATGCCACCAAACTTGCCAGAGAAGCCTTAAAGTACCCATCCTTCTTTTGAATCCAAAACTTGCGTGTCACATACGCATCGGTCACCAAATCAACCATGCTTGTGGCAGCACCAACAGACACCCTTGCCTTTAAGCCTAAGGTAGACTTCAGAAATAGTTTCTTAACAATTTCCTCAAGCATAGGTCTTAACCACACTTGCTCATTCATAACCTCCTGCACTTCAGTGAATTGATGTGCCCACTCATCTACAGCATGAGCAGCAGACAAAGTAGTCAACATTGTTGCTGTCATTGCACTCCCAATCTCCCACCCCCTGGCTACCTGCTCACTATTAACCTCTCCCTCATTTGCTGCTCTCCTTTTAAACTTGTTCATTACCACAGCATACATCATAGTTCTCATGAAACCATGCTGCTCTGTAATCTCTCCCAATGCCCTATTGGCAGCAAAAAATTGCCTCACGACCTCTACTTTACTGTCCCCAACAGACCTTTTGTTCACTATCTCCATCAGCTGCTCTCCAAACCTCCTCCCATCCTGTTCCCCTGCTTCATTGCTGTTCAGAAGGTTATCGAAGTAATAAGCAGCATCAGTTGCCATGCTCAGGTGCTTAATTACACTCTTTTTGCTGGCAGCTTTTCCTAAACCTATTTGTCTAGTCATCATTTCAACGTCTGTCTCCATCTGGCCAACCTCAGAGAACCTTATAGCTGTGAGATGCCCTTCCTGTTCAACTGTGGTGACAAGTGTCTTGTTGTTGACTCTATGAAGCTTAAGCTGGGAGTCAACCCCACTTTTAAAGTCCCAAAAGAATGCTGCAACTTCCTTGTGGGATGCTCTTACACTTATTGAAGTCTTCCCCCAACCAATTCCCTTCTCTGCCTTTAACAATGCCTGTCCAGACAATGCACTATTGATCTCTTGAGCTCCGTCAATCTCGTCAAAGTGACTTTCAATCCCTGGCGCTACCTCAATTGCAATCTCCTTAAACTTTTCAATGATCTGCTGTCTCTTGAAGGCGTCAATCTCTTTGCTCTTGTCAACCTTCTTCCTCAAGGTTGAGACTTGTGCAAGAAACCTTGGTGCAAGCTTGTTCATGATTGAAGAGAAGAAAACACCACCAAGGTCTATCTTTGTTGTGAAGGTAACTGATGTTTGTGGCACATCTCCAATAGGGCCAAGTGGCTCAAACCTCAATACTGTGTGAATCTTCACTAAAACATTCCCAGCCTTCAATGGAAAGTCTTCGTGAAGCTCTTCTGTATCTGCATAATTAATGAATACTTTGCCGTCATCTTGTTTGAGCCAGATAATTTTATTTCTCACATCACGAGGAGAAAATCCAGGGAGACCAAGTTCCCTTGTTGAAATGTAATAGAAGGTGTGGTCATTAACATTTTTGATGTGATATTCAGTGATCCCTATCTCCTTTGCAGTTTTACGGAATTCTCTTGAATTCCTGTTTAACAACGTGCGCGCTGCACACTCCTCCACACTCGCATCAACTACAGTAGTGACAACACCAGTCCCACTGCTTGCCCCATCAACATGAACTAGCTTCATCTTGACCCTCTCATCAGGACTCTTCAAATCATCAAAGTTCTCATCCTCCTCGCACTTCTCATAAAATTCCTTTCCCTTCCTGATTGCACCCTTCTCCTCATCAGTATAATCTTGAGGCTCATTCTTGATAATGTTGACAAGAGAGGCCAGTGCAGCTTTATCAATCTCTTCATCCCGCTTGAAGGAATTCCTTATCTCTAATGTCGCACCTAGTGCTCGTGGTATTGTGCTGTTGACAACTTTTACTGGAATATGCCCCCCTGTGTCCATAAACTGGGTCAATGTTAGTTTGCATTGGAGAAAACCATATGAGGCTTTTATATTTGTGGCAGTGAGAATGCCTTTTGTTGTAGCTTTCACAAGCTTTCCTAGATTTCCTCCATAATCCACCTTCTCCTCAGCTGGTACAAATGCTACAGACATGGTGTCATCTTGATGTCCTTTTCGCCATACATATCTCATCACAAACTCTCTTTTGTCAAAAGGGAAGGGAAGCTTCTTTACTACAGCAAAAAGCTTTTCGTTGATCCTCCCCTTGCCACCCTTCGATATTTCTAGCTTTGCAGCGTCAGCAACTCCTCTGCTTATATCCATTCTTTCTCTGCTACAGTTTTCAAAGAACCAAGCAGCTGCTTCCTCAGCTGAGCAGTCCGCAACACACTCTGCTCTTCCAAAACCAAGTGTATTCTTTCCTTTCTCTTGCTGCTTGTACTTTTTCTGCATCTTCACTCCTTCATAAGGTGACTCGAGAGGCCTCCACCCTCCTTCCTCCTCCCCACCAAAGAGCTCCTCCAACTCCCAAAACACCTTCTTCTGGTCCTCCTCCAACTCAACCCCCTCCCTCATCCTCTCCACCAAGGCCCCCCTGACCTCGGCATCAACTTCCTTTCCGTTTCTCCTGAACTTCTTCTGCAACCTGTTGGCCTCAACAAGCTCATTCTTCGCAAGGTAGTCAATTGCTTTGTCCATCAGTGTCTTTTGAAGAAGGCCAGTAAATTTCAGATCAACTGTCTGAATACGTGTCACTCTACAGACATTTGGGGCAATCTCATTGAAGAAGTAGACACCTGTAGTCTCTGCTAGCACAAATCCTTCCTTACTGAGGTCCTTGAAGCCTCCTCCAGGGTACTCTGTCAGTGGCACAAAAGCTAATATGTACGAAGTCCGGCCATTCTCAAGTTTGACTTCCTTCCACACAAACCAATTCTCAAAAAGTCGATTGGTGGTGGCAGGGACCTTCATGCCAGAATGATAGTGCAAGCTTCTAGTTCCGTCGACATCATTTCTGATAGCCCTTGGTAAGTTCCCATTATTTTTGAAGTGCTTCTTAGATCGTGCAAATGTGTCAAGCAGAAAGTGCTCTGCCAATACACCCTTTGTTGACTCGTCAACAGTGACCCCAAAGGCTGCCCACACATTGTCCCCCTCTCTCCACAGGAACTTGTCAATGCCCTCCTTCAGTGTCCCCTTGACTCTCTTCCCCTTCTTGTAGAGTTTCTCCTCCAGCCCTGCAACACTTTCCAGCATCTTGTCCTCTTCCTCAGTAAGAGTTGGCACATTGGGCATGACCACTTCTACAAAGTATTTCTTCCTCCTCATGTCAATGACATCAGGCTGCCTGAACTGTCGCCCAACCTCCTCAAATACCTCCTTGAAAGAGTCGAAAACCTCCTTGACACTTCCCCCGCTGAATGTTGAGTTGAAAGTCTTACCGAAGCTGAAGCCCCTCTTGCCGCTAGATGGGGTGCCAATGAATGCCTTTGAGGCCTGCTTAAGGACGTTGCCTGGCTTGGAGCTAGCGTTGGAGGAGGACACAATGTCAGTCTCTCTCTCCTCTGAAATCAACGTCCCTACGAACACAACCGCGGCCTGCCCATGATCAATCTCTGACACAGTCATGAGGCCCATACCTATCTTTCCTAGCGTTGCCTTTCTCGTGGAGCCCAGGATTTCCACGAGCTTCGAGACTGCCTCTTCTGGCAAGTCGTTGTCTTCGTTGATATTAATTGAGTTAACGTCAATGGTGTAGTTATTTAGGTCATCTGTGGCGTTGCGCTTGACCCGCATGTCGAGGAGAAACTCCACAAATGTTGCGCCTTTGTAGTGCTGCCAGTACAAGATCCTCCTTCTGCGAGAATCGTCCTCGTTATACTCATGGATGATTTGTCGTCGGAATTTCCCCTCCTTTGATTCGGACAGGAGAAAGTCAACGACCTTGTCCGGGGTCTCGTGGACGAGATCAGCTAGCCGTAAAAGTTTCCTAGTGTCATCTCCCTTCGAATCGTCGAGGAGGCCCTCCACTGCTCCCCTTGATAAAAGCTTTGATTGATACAGCTTGCAGGTATTATGGTTGGAGTCTGTGGGTGGTCTGTTGTTGGACCGGGCAATGTTTTTTGATTTGGTCTTCAGGAGAACATCGTCGTACTGCTTCGATGCATTGTCGTCTGGTTGACTACCATCACCGGGAGGAGCCTCTTGGTCTGGAGCATCAATCCTGCGGGAAGGCTTCTCCCCCTCCATGCCTTTGAAAGAGGGATCATCGCGATCGCTTCCCCCGCGTTGGTCCGTTGACGATCCAATTTCCTCGCTGAGTTCCGTGACGCGGCGATCCATGCTGGCTCTGCAGATTTCTCAAACCTAGAGGAAGGATGTTAAGCGGGGAGGGGGCAAGATGAGTTAGTTGCTTACGTAAAAATTGAATACCACCGGTCCTCCGAGGGGAATAAATCTAAGAAAGACGACGACGTCATCCAAAAACACACGACGTGTTTCATGAACCCCCCCTCCTTGGCCTCTTGCCATCTCCATCTCGGCCACTTTGCAAATCACATCACTCCGCGCATAAAAAGAGTTTCTGCGTCAAATAACTCTTGTTCGTTCCCCGTCTCCCTCCTCTCAACTCACTATTACTTTGATTCGTGTGGTTCAAGGTGAGAGATCAGCTTGAGAATTTGCCTGCTGTTGTTGTTCCCCAAGCGGGACCAAGGTCGTTAAATTTAAGAATTCCGAAGGTTTTCCAATTTCGCCCTACAATAAAATTGTAAATTATGGGGCAAACAAATCGATGAGGTTTACTTATGCTGCGGAGCCTACTACTACAGTCAGTAGTTCGCTCTCTCAGCTCTCATTGCCTTCTCTCTCGTTGATTCCGTAATCCCCCCCTCTTCTCTCCCCAATTCCAACCCCTTCCCACCCCCCTTGAGTTTTTCTGAACCTCGCGACAAAGAACCCGTCCCTGTCCTCCCCTGGCCAGACCCTCACGGTCCCGTCCTCCCTGACGCAGTCCTCTAACCCCTTGACCTCGTCCTCCCTCGGAGGCCTCGGGGAAGTTCCGCTTCAAGGAGGAAAGTTTTGCGTCGAGTTTGATGTCGAAAAGAGCTGAGGTGCTCTTAATTTGGTGTGAGGTAGTCGTAAACAAGATTAATTTGGGTTGAGGTCGAAAATCGGAAAATTTAAATTGTCTATTTTATACCTAAAAAATATACATTGATATAAACAATCAATATTATAAACTCGTTTAGTATGTATGCTTATATTAAACTTGTTTTGATATCTCAAGAATATAATTTTATTAATGTCTCAAATGTAACTTATAACATGCAATTATCGCATATTGAATCTATTTTGAATATTTCAGTACATTGATAATACCCAAATAAATATTTGAAATTTCTCAGGTGAAATTTTTTCTTAATATTTGATATTTTTACCATTTAAAAACAAATGAGGAAGTTCACATACAAATATGAAATCATTAGAATAACAATGAAGAATTCAGAAGACTTTTGAAAATGGCCGAAAAAGTGAAAAAAATTGAAATTTCCACTTTTCATCACACAGTGTGAATAATCTACTCGCGTACTCGAGTAAAGCATTGTGACAGTTGTATAAGTAATCAGGTTGGAGCTCGTTGTAATAATCTATTTACCAGAAACAACAATTAATCCCACGACGACGACGACGACTCAGCCCTCTTATCCCTGACAACTTCTGCTGCTTCCTTAAGCATCCGTTCTCCTCCTTTATTGATATGGCGAAGACCCTCGCGCCTCCTGCCTATCGTGATACCCTCACTGCCCTTCTGGACTCCATTGGTGCCCTTGAGAAACTTCTGGCCGATGATGGTGCTGCTAAAACCAGTTCATCTGCTGCTGCTACCCCTGCTGCTGCTACCAGCCCCCCTGCTACGTCGAGCATTTACCCTCCTGACGATCTGAAGGCTCTCATTTCCAAGGCGATCTCTCCATTCCCTCTCCCTGACTTGACCCGTGAGGTTGTCAGTATTTTGGCCTCTACATCCGATCCTGAGAAGCTTCAACCCTCCCTGTTCTCTCTCCTCGGCGATGCCAATATCGAGACTATATTTGCTCTGTTCTCTGTTGCCGATCAGGTCAAGTCGTCGATAGGAGAGGTGAGTGAGAGCAAGTAGTTGAGCATCTTGGCCTTTTTTTACTCAATCCCCTCTCCTCTCCCCTCCCTCAGCTCGGGTTGAAGATGTACACCGAGCTTGCTGCTGGTTCTCCAGCTCCCCGCGCTGCCCCTCAATCAACCTCGGAGGAGGATGCTGCGACCCTTCTAGCGGTTGCTGCTGCTGCGAATGAGAATCGCAATTACCTTCGATCTCAGGCAAACGCCAACAACGGTGCCCCCCAGTTGGTCGGGGTGAGCGTGAAACGCACCTCGGATAAAAAATTGAGGAAGACGATAAAAGCCGCGAACAAGGCAGCCAAGAATGCCTCCGCCGCAGCCTCCTCATTGACGGAAGCTCACTCTGATTTTCTTGAGGATGTTGGTTTTGACCCTGAGTACCTTGAACAGGAGAGGATGCTCGGCCTGCAGGGTGGCGGTTTTCGCGGAGCCTCCGACGCTGATATAGGTGAGAGGGGACCGAAAGGATTGCGTTTGTTGTTTGAACGTCGTGGCTTGCTGGTTTATCGACGGCACAGGTCGTCGCTTCGCCCCTCTCTCCCTCCCTTTATACCTCCCTCTATACCCCCCTTTATGCCGCTAATTACTTATCCCCCCGTCGCTCCTCCACCCCACCATCTACTTCCCCATCTCCTCCCCTTAGCTGCAATTAGGGCAGCTCTTGATCCCGAGGGTTCCAAGCATTTTTACGAGAAGCAGTCGCTTCCGTCTGGTACGACCAGAGAGTACGAGGACGGCTACGAGATCGTCCGTGTCCCTGCTAAGTTCCGGGACGAAGAATCTCTCCCCCCTCGTGTGGTGCTCTCCGAGACCATGGACAAACATTGCCTGAAGGGGTTCCATGGAATCAAATCTCTAAATCCTATGCAGTCAATGGTGTACGAAACTGCGTTCAAGACCCAGGAGAACCTTCTCATTTGTGCCCCAACTGGTGCTGGTAAGACTAATGTAGCCATGCTCACCGTTCTGGCTCACTTTAGAGACAAGGGCATAATAGCGAACCCTGACGATCCGTACACCGCATATCAGAACGTCGGGTCTAGCGACGGCCAGTTTGAAAAGGGGACCAAGGTGATATACATCGCACCCATGAAGGCTCTCGCCCAGGAGGTTGTTGAGAAGTTTTCCGCTCGCCTAAAGCCGCTCTCTCTCCAGGTGCGAGAGCTGACTGGTGACATGCAGCTAACCCGAAGCGAAGCTGAGCGCACGGATGTCATAGTCACCACACCAGAGAAGTGGGACGTCGTAACTCGCAAAGGTGAGGTCAAAACCGTACCTCAGGCCTTGCCAAGTTGCAGCTGTTGGCCCTCCTTCCTAACCCCCCCCCCCCCACACCCCCCCCACCCCCCACCCCCCACCCCCCCAGGCGGCGACGGCTCCCTTTCCCAGTCTTGCGGCCTTCTCATTATTGACGAGGTTCACCTCCTCGCTGATGGCAGAGGCGCTGTTATTGAGTCGGTGGTGGCTAGGCTCCACCGCCTGGTCGAATCCTCGCAGCGTTCTGTTCGAATCGTTGGTCTTTCTGCGACCCTTCCGAACTACCACGACGTTGCCGCTTTCCTTCGGGTGCATGACACTCGCGGTCTATTCTACTTTGGACCTGAGCATCGCCCTGTTCCCCTTGCGCAGCACTTCATAGGGGTTACCGAGAAAGACCGATGGCGCCAGATAAAGAAGATGAACGAGGTTTGTTACGAAATTGTGACCGACAGTTTGCGCCGTGGTTACCAGGTGATGGTATTCGTGCATAGTAGAAAGGACACTGGCCTAACAGCCGGAGCCCTCGCGGAGATAGCTTCCAAGAGGGGCGAGCTCGAGGTGAGATAGATAAATCGCGCAAAACGAAAAAATACCTATTCTCATCCACTCCACGAAATATGTCCGCGGCTCGCTTCACTCGCTCCCCCCAAAGCGATACTTCCTCACATCTAATGACCCCGAATCCGCGTATTCCAAGTGGGCTCCAAAGGCGAATAAGTCGAGGAACCGCGAAGTTTCGGGTCATTTCAGGAATGGCATGGGCATTCACCACGCAGGCATGCTAAGGGGCGACAGGAAGCTTAGCGAGCAAATGTTCGCGGACGGGGCAATCAAGGTGCTCTGCTGTACCGCCACTCTCGCTTGGGGAGTCAACCTTCCCGCTCACTCAGTTGTCATCAAGGGGACTCAGGTCTACAATGCCGAGAAGGGAGGTGAGAATGGACAAGAAGTGAAAGAGCATCGCGAGGATGACCTTGGCCCACCATACTCTGGTCATGCCCCCACCCCCCCCCTCGTTTCACTCTTCGCAGGATTGATGGACTTGTCTATCCTCGACGTGCAGCAGATTTTTGGCCGCGCTGGGCGCCCCCAGTTCGATACGTTTGGGGAGGCCCACCTTATCACCTCACATGCCTCCCTCCCACGATACCTCAACCTGCTGGTCCACCAGGCTGCAATCGAATCGAACTTTATCAAGCAGCTTGCGGACCACCTGAATGCAGAGGTCGTCGGAGGTACCGTCTGCAACATAAGCGAAGCAGCTCAATGGTTACAGTACACTTACCTTTACGTCAGGATGCTCAAGAACCCTATGGCCTACGGCATCGACTCCACTGTCCTGGACTCCGACCCTCAGCTGAAGCAAAAGACCACAGAACTTGTTCAGAATGCCGCCAAGCTTCTCGACGAGCGCCGCATGCTCCGGTACGACCCCAAGTCTGGCAACCTCGCTGTGACTGATCACGGGAGAGTGGCTTCCCACTTTTACATTCAGAATGAGAGCGTTGCCACCTTCAACGAACTCCTGGCTCGTATACCCCATGCGAGCGACGCAGACCTCATGCACGTGATATGCAACGCCTGCGAGTTCGTCAATGTAAAAGTTCGGCAAGAGGAACTCAAGGAGATAGACCAGCTTCTGGCCACCGCCTGCCCCCTCGCCGTCACCGCGACGGCCGACACTTCTCCTGGAAAATCCAACATTCTCCTCCAGGCTTTCATTAGCAATATGAGGATCACCTCCTTCACCCTTACTTCGGACACTAACTACATTGCTTCTAACGCCGGTAGGGTTGCAAGGGCCCTCTTCGAGATGTGCCTCCGTCGGGGCAATGCCGGCCACGCTAGCAAGTTTCTCAAGATTGCCAAAACGATCGACAAAAGGGTTTGGTGGTACCATACTCCCCTCCGTCAGTTTGCCGAGGACCTCCCCAACAACATTTTCCCGGCTCTTGAGAGCCGAGGTTATGGGTCCTATGACTACGCCCTTAGCCTCCTCGACATGACTGACAGCGAGGTCGGCCAGGCTGCCCACTGGCAAAAGGGAGGTGAGAAAGACAACACCGCGACTCATCACTCATACATACATCTTGTCCACTAACGCAAACCTTCGCGCGACTCGCTTGGGCTCACTTCGCTCGCCGCAGGTTCCACCATCAAACGTCACGTCCGCTTTCTCCCTCATTTTGCAATATCCTGCAATGTCCAGCCCATCTCAAGAGGTATTCTCCGCTTCAACGTCGAACTGGCCTCCGATTTCGACTGGCACGGCAAGCATGCCGGCAGCGCTCAGGGTTTCTGGCTTTGGGTCGAAGACAGTGAAAATGAGCGAATCTACCACCACGAGTACATTGTCCTCTCGAAGCGCAATCACCCTGAGACTGTCAATCTCGACCTGACAATACCAGCATTCGAACCACTTCCCCCCCAGTATTACCTCGTCATTGTTTCTGATCGCTTCGTCGGCGTCGAGCTCACGCACCCGGTGTCATTCCAGCACCTCCTTCTCCCAGATCGTCACCTTCCTTACACCGATCTTGCTGACATCACCCCCCTTCCCACCACGGCCCTTTCTCATCCCCCCTTCGAGTCCCTCTATAACACGAAATTCGATTGCTTCAACCCCATCCAGTCGCAACTCTTCCACGTCTTGTACCACACTGACAAGAGCGTCTTGCTTGGTGCTCCAACTGGCTCTGGTAAGACGATTGTTGCTGAACTCGCCCTTCTACGCCTCAAGCGCATCTCTCCTTCAAACAAGTGTGTTTACATTGCACCGCTCAAGTCTCTTGCTCGGGAAAGGTTGAAGGAATGGAGAAAGAACCTTGGCTCGAAGCTTAATTGGCAGATTCTCGAGCTCAGCGGGGACACCTCCCACGATGCCAGGACAATGAGCAAGGCCGACGTTCTTGTCTGCACGCCCGAGAAGTGGGACTTAATCTCGAGGGGCTGGAGAGATTCTGGCCGCGAGTTTGTTAAGCAATGCAAGTTGCTAATAATTGACGAGATCCACCTTCTTGGGGAGGAGCGCGGTGCAGTCCTTGAGGCTATAGGTGAGAATCCGAACGAAGTGAAGGAAATCTTTTATTCCATCATTCTAACAAACCAGTACGCCGACAACCCCCTTCGTGACTCGCTTTCTCTTCGTAGTCTCTAGGACCCGGTATATCAGCGAATACTTAAAAGCTCAAAGCGATCCTCCCTCTTCATTCACCCCGACGCGGATCCTCGGTCTCTCCACGGCCCTTTCCAATCCTCGGGACCTCGCTGAATGGATGGGAATCGACTTTGATCCTCCCAATAGTGGTATCGGAATGTACAATTTTCGGCCTTCGGTCCGTCCTGTTCCTCAGGAGGTACACATCCAGGGCTTTCCCGGTCGAGCATACTGCCCCCGCATGGCTACCATGAACAAACCTTGCTATGCAGCCATAAAGGAACACAGTCCCAACAACCCTGTCATAATCTTCGTCGCGAGTAGAAGACAGACGCGGTTGACCGCCCTTGACCTCATATCTTTTGCCGTCGGCGACGAAGAACCCCACCTTTTCCTTCACGGGGACGTTGACATCGACGTAATATGCTCCACAATCTCGGATACTGCACTCAAGCACACTCTCAGCTTCGGGATCGGCCTCCACCACGCCGGACTCTCGAGTTCAGACAGAGATGTCGTCGAGAGATTATTTCTGGACGGTACCATACAGGTTCTTTGTGCGACCTCTACCCTTGCCTGGGGAGTCAACCTTCCCGCGAGATTGGTCATTGTCAAGGGAACAGGTGAGGATGGGCAAGAATTTGACTTCACCGGCTACCGTAGACTCACCGGCAACAGTAAATTGACCGGCTTCCGGTGAAAGAGGCCGAAGAGTTTGCAACAAAACGCCGCATGACTAACAATAGAATTCGCTCGTCGCAGAGTTTTTCGACGGCAAGACCTCTAGGTACGTCGACTATCCTGTCACCGATGTGCTCCAAATGATGGGCAGGGCCGGCCGCCCTCAGTTCGACACCGTGGGAATCGCTTGCATCCTTGTGCAGGAGGGGAAGAAGAATTTTTATAGGAAGTTCCTTTACGAGCCATTTCCGGTCGAGAGCTGTTTGAAGAATAGGATCCACGAGATCCTCAATGCCGAAATTGCTACGGAAACTGTCACCTCAAAATCAGACGCACTGGGATACATGAGGTGGACGTACTTCTACCGCCGCCTTTTGAAGAACCCGTCTTTCTACTTTTGTGAGGGAGACGTTGACGACTTTCTCAAGGATCTGGTGGACAAGACCGTCGAAAGTCTGGCAAAGCATGGGTGCGTCAAGCTGGTCGAGAGGGAAAGGCAGAAGGACGAAGTTGCATTCCTAGGCACAGACGATGACAGGATAATTATTGCTTCCACCGGCCTTGGGAGGGCCACTTCCAAGTTCTACCTCCTTCACCAGTCATCCTCTGAATTCTTGGAGGGCCTGAAGGAGTTGAAGGGCAACTTGCAGGAGGCTAAGAGCGAGGGCATGGACGGGGAGGTGTTAGAAATCGGTTGCTTGCATCACATTTTGAAGCTCGTTACGGCTAGCAGCGAGTTCAACGAAATCCCCGTAAGACACAACGAGGAACACCTGAACGAGGAGCTCGCTGGAGAATTGCGATGGGGAGAAGATAAGGGAATGGACTTCGAGGACCCTCACACCAAGGCCTTCCTCCTCGTTCAAGCTTGGCTGGAGAGGGGGAAGAAGCTGCCGATTTCTGACTACACCAACGACACCAGGACCGTAGTCGACCAGCTGGGACGTTTGTTTGCAGCGATGCTTACAATCGTCCAGGAAGACGGGGAGGGTGCGTCCAACTGCATGCTGGATGTTGCCTACAGCATTCTCGTGGCAGAGCAGTGCGTTGTGGCCAGATGCTACGTTGGGAGGGGGATGATCTTCCAGCAGGTGGATGGGATTGTCAAGGGTGGGGGAGAGACGTCCAGCCTCTCTGAGAGGGAGGCGTTAACAGAGGTTATCTTGGATTCCATGGGGGTGGATGGGCTGCGAGATTTGAAGGCTAAGAGCTTGAAGAAGGGGGGGGACGACGCGCTCATCAAGAGTCTCAAGAGCGCCCGGTGTTTCAAGTCGGGCACGGTGCTCAGTTCTCTCAAGAAGCTCCCCTTCGTCGAGTGCGTGCGGTCTGTTCGCAAGGTTTGGGGAAAGTCTGGAGGGGGCGGGGTGCGCGTGACTGTCGAATTGAAGATTAGCCCTGGGGAAGGAGGGAGAAGAGGGGGGAGAGGGGGCGGAGGGGATGGTATCGAAGTGACGGTGCTCTTCGGAAAGGCAAGCACAAGAGAGCTCCTGGTAGTAAGGAGAGTCGGGGGGAGGGGGGGCAACAGGAGCGTGGAGGTTGAGATAGCAGGGGTCTCCGTGGAGGATGAAGTTTTGGTCAAGGTCGTGGTGGGCGGTGTGGTGGGAATGGACTTAGAGTTCAACGTCAATGACAGGGAGTAGATATATATATATATATATATATAGAGAGAGAGAGAGATAATAACGCGCTAGCGATGTTGTTTTTATTGGAATATGATGGTACGCTTGGTCCAGTTAAATTACACTCTCACGACTGGGGTATGAGGTTGAGCCCATAAGTAGTAGCGCGAGCGGCTCTCACGACGTTGTCACAGCTTCTTCTGTGACGGCAGGCATAGCGGCTGCCGCTGTCGCGGCTTCGGCCGCGAAGTTGGCGGCCTCGGCCGTGGCTTCCTCCTTCGCTGTCGCTAGAGCAGCTGCCACGACGTCGTTGTCAGCATTACTTTCGCCAAGTTTGTTCGCTGCGAAGGAACCAGAGGGCGAGTTGGCGGTCCCCCCAGGGGCGATGCGGATGGAACCGAAGTGGCGTCCGCCCTTTTTACCAAACGCTTTTGACTTCCAGCGCATGGCCAACATAACCGCGCCCGCGGCTGCCCCGAAGCCTGAATCCTTGAGCCAGTTTCCGAGGTTGTCCATCTGCTCGGCTGCGTCAGACATGGCCTCGTCAATTTGCTCCAGCAGGCCATCCTCGATCTTATCTATTGCTCCCTCGACCTTCGTCGCGTTGAGCATCTTCTTGAACTTGGGAAGGAGGACCGAGAGAGTGTGTTTGGCTGAAGATAAGGCCTCATCGACAGTGTCAGGGATCATGCCAGCAGTGGAAACCTTGGTTTTACCGTCACACATGTTGGTGACCTTAGTGATGACAATGTTGACCTCGGAGAGGTGGAAGGTTAGCTGCTGGGCGAGCTGTGGGAAGAGAGAGAGAGAGAGAGAGGGAGGAGCCGAGAGGGAGGAGCAAAGCGGAGAGAAGAAGGATTTCGTTAGTATATTAGTTCAGGTGCACGCGCAAATTGCAAAACCCTTTTTGAAGATCCGCAAAGTCCCAACCCCCCTCCCCCCCCTCTCACCTTGATGGCCTTATCCTCTCCCGCCTTGGCCTTGTTCTTCCCAAAGACGTCAGACAGCGTGTCTAGCGACTTCGACACGAGCATGACGATGTTACCGAAGTTGCGCTCCAGGTGAGAGATGAGCTGATGGATGGACAGCTTTTCGGACTTTTGACGCCCTCCGAGAGTGAGACTGAGGGGGTTGGGGTGGAGGAGAGAAAGGGGGTGGGAAAGAGGGATGTTAGAAAGGAAGAGGGCCTATTTTAGCCTCATCTATAGATGAGGCTAGATATGTCCACACTTTGGCCTGCCTCGCCCACCATCGTCCGCCTTCCCATTCTCATTCTTCCACCCCCCCCCCCTTCTGCTCCCTCTTTATGTTCCACTCCCCTCGATCCCCCCTCTGCTCACCTCCTTTTCCCAAGGCTCCTCCTCTCGTGTCGCTTCTTGGATATGGAGCTCTTATCTGCCCCCCCCTCGGAGTTAGTATCCTGCGTGAACATTACCCCCTGCGAAGACGAAGCCTCCGCACTGGGGAGCACTGGCTCCGAGGCTGAAGCACCAAGATTGGGGGCAGACGTTGCAGTTGGGTCTATTGCACTTACACCCTCCTCAACGGGGGCAGTGGAGGCTTGGGTGTCGGACAAGCCGAGAAGATCAGCGGCAGAAATGACCATCTCCTCCTCGTCATCACTTCCTAATTCATTTTCTGCCCCAGTTGAAAGGGGGGAAGCCGAGACATCATTTTGGTTGGACATTTCTAGGCTTTTATGTCAATATATGATCGGTTGATGAATATAATTACGTATTAATATAAGTACACGACAACAATACACAGTAATCTTCCAATGTTAATCGAGTGGCAAATACTTCTCCCCAATCCAGTATGTTCCTAACTCCCGAACCTTTTCCATGGCCTGGCCGAGCCAGCTCCTTTTGTGCCGGTTCGTTATCACAACCCCCATTCTTCTTTTTCGTTTTATATTACGTATTGGAGTATAGTGTATAACTTCCGTTGTATATCTCCCCTTCCCCGTAACCCTGCATTACTGACACCCTTCCGTAATCTCCTACAAGTCTCCTAAAATAGCCCCTCCCCCCCCCCCTCGGTTCCACCCTCATGTCCTCCTCCCCTGAAGTTCCCTCCTCTCTCCCGCCGATTGACACTGCCTACCCCTCATATGTCGACCCTAACTACGTCATGCCCGGTGAGATAACCGTCTCCACCGTGTTGGATGATGGTCGTAGAAGCACCTTTAATGTAACTATCGAGAAGCTCCCCTCTGATGCCAAGAAGGCCTACCTTGGTGGCTACCGCCACAAGCGCACGGGGGTGACGTACCACCACGGGAGTGCCCAGACCGCCGCCGCGACCAGGGTACACAAGGACGTTAGCAACCTGAGGAACAGGGACACCCAGACTTATTCCATGATTACCAAGAGCACACAGCTGGTCAGAGAGTCGGGGACGCAGATGAAGAGGAAGGACGTCCACTTGGACGACTCCAAGGACAAGGCGGTGGAGGCGAAGCCTTACTTCACGAGTAACCAACTCCTGGAGCTGCAGCGGAACAAGACCCTGGTCATTCAGTGCTACTGGAGGGGGTACATCGCGAGGAAGGTGGCATGGGACAGGAGGGATGAGATATACCAGCGCCAGTTGTCTAGGCTCAGGGCGAAGGAGGATGCGGTGAGGCAGAAGGCCGAGAAGCAGAAGGAGGAGATTGAGAGGAGGATGAACCCAAGGTCAGTTAAGGACTTTGAGATACTCTACAACGAGCTAGAGAGCTGGAGGCACGCGGAGATGGCAAAGATAAGGAGCTCGGGGGTTGAGCTGGGCGATCAGAAGGCCATGGTCGCCGACCTTCTGGCTAAGGAGACCAAGCTCCTCCAGACCATTGACAAGCTCAAGGCCAAGGCGATGAAGGGGGGGAGGGACAAGAAAATCACGACGATGATGAAGAACATGTCCCAAAGCAAGAAGTGGGAAATGTCGAACGGAATGCCCGTCCCCGTCGAAACTCCTTTCACGACCCGGGCTAAGGAGCTGAGCGAGCTGTTTTTGGCCCTGAAAGGGACAATCAAGGGGGTAGACGAGAGGCTTGACGTACTCCTAAACGTCAAATGGACAGTCAACGAGTTCGACTGCGCCCTGACTCGCGACATAGTCGAGCTTATCGACCGCGAGGCCGACCTCCTAAACAGGGGCCGTTCCCAGAAGACCCTCAAGGGCCTGAGGCAACGTCTAGAGAACCTCTTCCTGCAGTTCGTGGAAACGCCAGAGTTCAACCCGGAGGCGCAGAGGTTCCTCAAGGTTGGGGATGGCTTCGAGGTGGAACCTATATATAAAACTCTTGCCGCTCCTAGCAATTGGGCGTAGAGGGAGGGGGGAGTGTTTGGGGGGTGGGGTGGGGGGAGGGGGTTGTAAAGATAGAGTTCGTGATTTCTTACTAAACAAAGAAAAAGGCGAATTCAATTTAGTATAGGAGGAGAGTGGGGGAGAGGGAGAGCGCACGAGTGAAATATTGCTGTTGGAAGTTGTGGAAGTTGAGAAAGATTTGTGCATCAGGTCAAATCCGATCATAATCAAAAGGAGAAATAAAACAGAAGTACGTTTGAGATATAATCCCATCGGCTTGAATTTGTTATGTTCGACAGCTTCAAACACATTTGAAGCTCTCTAACCAACAACAGTTGCCCTAATGCCTAAAATATCAAGAAAAGTGAAGTGTTGTGGTGAAGTCGTTCTAACTCCCTCCCAGTGTCCCTCGCTCGTCGCGCAGTAATCGTCTCCACCGCTCGTACTGGTCTCGCCAAGTCCTTCCGTGGTGGTTTCAACATGACTCACGGTGCAGCCCTCGCTGGTCACTGCATAGAGCATGCCGTCTCTCGGGCTGGCCTCACTGAAGATGCTAGTATCATCGACGACGTGTTTCTAGGATGCGGTATGCCGGAGGGTGAAACTGGAATGAACGTCGCTAGGAACGCCGCCATGTGGGCTGGACTACCCAACACGGTGAGCGGTGCGACCATCAACAGATTCTGCTCATCTGGCCTCCAAGGTATCGCCAACGCCGCCCACTCCATCATCGTGGACGGTTCTACCGCGGCTATTGGAGGTGGCGTTGATTCTATTTCTCTCGTTCAGCCCAAGATGATCAAGGGAGTAGTGGTCGAGAAGAAGCTCATGAAGTCTCATCCTGCTCTTTGGATGCCAATGATCGAGACTGCCGACCTCGTCGCTGAGCGTTACGGGATAAGCAGGGAGAGGCAAGACGATTACAGTTTAGAGTCTCAGAGGAGGACCGCAGCAGCCCAGGAGGCAGGTTTATTTGACGACGAGATCGTCCCCATGGATACAATTATGGGTGTCATGGACAAAGAGACAAAGGAGGTCAGCAAAGTCCCCTACTCAGTCGTTAAGGATGAGTGCAACCGCGCCGACACAAAGCTCGAAGGTCTTCAGTCCCTTGACCCAATCATGATCAAGGCGAACCCGAACGCAACCATCACAGCGGGGAACGCTAGCCAGCTTTCAGACGGCGCCAGCGCAAGCTTGCTGATGGAAGAAGGCGAGGCTCAGGTGCGTGGGGGGGTGGGGGGTGGGGGATTATTGTACACACCACCAGAAATAGCACTAACAAGAAACCTTTCAAATCTCATCGCCTCAACTCTTCTCGACCGTTTCGCCTACCTTTAGCGCCGCGGTCTCACTCCTCTCGGTGCATTTGTCGGTTTCGCTGTCGGAGGTTGTTCCCCTGAGGAGATGGGTATCGGTCCAACTGTCGCTGTCCCTAAGCTCCTCTCCCGTCACGGTCTTACCGTCGATGACATCGACCTCTGGGAGTTGAACGAGGCCTTCGCCGTCGTACCCCTTCACTGCGCCGATGTCCTAGGGATTGACCATGACAAGATGAACGTCAACGGAGGATCGATATCAATCGGGCACCCGTTCGGAATGACGGGGGCGAGGTGCGTTGGACATGCTCTTATTGAGGGGAAGAGGAGAGGAGCTAAGAGGGTCGTCGTTACCATGTGCGTGGGAGGAGGCATGGGAGCGGCGGGACTTTTTGAGGTGCTGTGAAGAGATGAGCTAAAGGGGAGAGGGACCTTGATTGGGAATGATTTATTAGAACTTTAGATCCGTCAGGAGTAATACAATCAGCTCGTTGAATGTAAAGGCAAGTCTTGGTGACTTTGGGGAGTCCATTTTGGAGTCCATTTTGAGAGTCAATTTTAACGCCCCAAATAATTAATTTTAACATTTCTAACCTTCATATCAAAATAACATACAAACAAAACACATAATGTCGACTGATTCAGATGAAATATCGCTCCCTTGGCCTTTATCCACACTTTATACTCATGCCACGAAAGTATCTGAGCACACTTTGAAGACAATTGATGCTCTGTATGAGCTTTATACGCCAAAAGGATCTACTAATGAAGACATAGTAGGGAAGGAAGGGGTAACAGGAGGAAATAACCTTCAAAATGACCTTCCAAATGAAGTTAATACTGATGTGAGTGAGGGGGCCGAGGGGGAGGAGGGAGATATGAGGGAAAATGAGAGAGAGAACGACTAGAGAGAGAACGACTTGAGCTTTCTTATTGGAACTATATAACGCTTAACAATTCAACACAAGCAACGTGAAAATAGCTTAGGAGGAATAACCTAAAAAAACAACCTCACAAAGCAGCTGCAACACTCACATCTCCCCCACCCCCCTAACCCCCCAACTCCCTCTCAAAACACCCTACTCACTACACCTAGATGGGGGCCTGGGGTGATACCATAAACCAAGTAGTCTCCGGCATAAAGGACGGTACCATAAAGCCCCCTTCCTCCTCCTCCTCCTCCTCCTCTTCCTCTTCCTCCTCTTCCTCCTCCTCCAGTATCCTCGGTTCCATATCCGACGATCTCACAGCCTTCACGTCCGCGATAAACTGGTCGCTCGACGGATACTGGATATACCCACTCCTAACCTTCCATGTTTTAACCTTCTTTTTCATCCTACGTTACCGCGGTAACCTTACGGTAACATGCGTTACCTTCATAATCCTCGCTGCGCTCTGCAGATGCAGTGAGATTATAAACGCCCACCTTCATGTTCGGTACGTAGATTTCGCGAGTCAGGATTACTTTGACTCCTCCGGTGTGTTTGCTGCTGTATTTTTCGCAGGGCCTATTTTGGGGAACTGTATGGTGCTGGTTATGGGACTTGTTTGGGACGCGAAGGACTTGCTGATCGAGGTTAAGAGGGAAGAGTTTAAGAGAGCGAGAGGGGGAGGGAAGAAGAGAGATGGAGGGAGTAAGGGTGGGGGGAAAAAGGGGAAGGGGAAGGGGAAGAAGGAGGATTAGGGGATTTTGTTTGGTCTAGGGGGGGGAGGGGGGGGGACGATTATGGCAAAGATGCAAACAAATTGGACAACCATCACGTTGACAACAACGGTAGCCGAAAATAACTAGCAAAAGACAAAAAACGGGACAGTCAGGTCGCTTATTATGGACATCAAATTGCTTATTTTTTACCATTTTTTAAGCAAAACATTGAGCAGTTCCGGAGGGCATTGATTGCGAGGATTGCAATTTGCGTGAGAATGAACAATTTCATATTTCTCCAACTAATTTTGTCGACTCCTGCTTCCAGAATTCTTAGACAGAAGAAACTTTTTCAGATGCAGGATGGGACAGAGCAGATTTTGAGGTTAGTGCACGACACTTCTGCCTAAGTGGAGTAGCTTGAAAGGCTTTGTTGATCACTTTCACGTCGTAATTTCCCGCTATAAACTTACATTTGGGGTAGGTTCGCTAACTGCTCAAAATGGAATCACAATCAGAGGTAGAATCGTCACACAATTCAGGGTTCAGAAATGTGACATTGCATGGATGGGGCGATTTGACAGAAGGTCGAATCACAAATGTGACAGTACCTGGATCAGTACCTGGATGGCCCGATTTGACAGAAGGTCAGCTGTTGTGCAATCACTGGGCTGGTGAGCAAGACTGGGATCGCATCAAGGGGTATGCCAAGGAACATGGTCCTGAGGTTTTGTTAGGCGCTTTAGCACAGCATCTTGATGGGGAATTGGGCGTTGCTTCAGTCCTCTCATTCGCCTCTCAATACGATAATGTTGAGATGGTCAAGCTTACCTTAGAGGCCGGTTTCGACAACAAGGAAGCCATGCACTTGGCCGCACAAATGTCAATGAGGAATAGTGACAATTCAACAATCTTGAGATTGCTCTTAGAACATGGACTTGACCCTAATATGGACCTACGAAACGAAGGGTTGGCGCACTTTTCCAACCTTTTGATGCTTGCTGCTGAAATGGGACACATAGATCATGCCATAGCACTTCTCGATCATGGAGCAAATGTCAACAAACCAGTGGTTGACAACCGTCATGGAGATGTTGTTTCACCACTTGTATGGACTCTCTGTTCTGGAGCACACGACATATGCAGGCTATTTTTCGCGCGTGGTGCTATCCCAACCACCGACGACGTGTATCTTGTGTTTGGTAATTGCCTCATAGCGTGCGAAGGAAAAAACCCCGTCCTTAGTAGAGATGGCGCAGTTAAGATGTTCGCAACATTCCTTCATCTCGGAAAGCCCGATTCCGACGTAGTTCGAGACAAATTCGATTCTTTCCCACCTTCCTTTCGCGATCCCATAATCACCAACATCACGAAACATTACCTTCAAGGCCGTCCCTTCTGCTGCTCTGTTTGCGAGGCTCTAACTGCCAAGGAGAGCGCCACGCTCCTAAAGTGTCCCTGCCGCACTGTCGCTTACTGTTCGAAGGATTGCCAGCTCAAGCACTGGAGGGAGCACAGGGTGCAGTGCACGGGACCGCTGAACGAAAGGGGGGAGAGTGAGGCTATGGTCAAGAAAAGATCCAAGACAGGGAAGGGGATGGCAGGGGGAGGAGCGGATGTGGGAGTAGCGGAAGGAGCAGTTGTGACGGGGAAGAATGGCAAGAAGGGGAAGAAGGGCAAGAATGGTAGGGGTAAGAAGAAGTGAACGAAACAATACAGTAACGCGGCGGCTATAAGTAATTTTTCAGAATTCTATGTACATCAAATTGCTTATTTTTGATTGCGATTAGCGTGAGAATGAACATATTTCTCCAACTTTCTCCCTTGTTGCTCCTCGCTTATCCTCGCTTCACCAAAGAAGATGAAACTTTCTCAGAGGTTGACTCCAATATTAGCACCTACACGACACTTCTGCCTAAGTGGAGTAGCTTCAAGGCTTTGTTGATCACTTTCACATCGTAATTTGCCGCTATAAACCTACATTCGGGATAGGTTCGCTCAAAAATGGAATCAAAATCAGAGGTAGAATCGACACACAATTCATCAGATACCACACATACAGTGTATGGATGTCCTTGGTTGTTAGAAGGTCGAATCACAAATGTGACAGTATCTAGTTGGGACGATTTGACAGAAGGTCAACAGTGCTGCATAAACTGGGCTTTTGAGCAAGACTGGGATCGCATCAAGGGGTATGCCAAGGAACATGGTCCTGAGGTTTTGTTAGGCGTTCATAAAGAAGAGCATCTTGATGAGGAATGGAAGATAGTTTCAGTCCTCTCAATCGCCTCATACCACCAAGATGTTGCGATTGTCAAGCTTACCTTAGAGGCCGGCTTCGACAACAAGGAAGCCATGTACGAGGCCGCAACCATATCAATGGAGTATAGTGACAATTCAACAATCTTGAGATTGCTCTTAGAACATGGACTTGACCCTAATACGGACCTACGACTCGAAGGGATGGGGGAAGACTTTAACAACCTTTTGATGACTGCTACTGAGGTGGGACACATTGATCAGGCCATGGCACTTCTCGATCATGGAGCAAATGTGAACAAGATAATAGTTCTCGATGATGGACATGTTGTTTCACCACTTGCTTTTACTGTCAGTTGTGGAGCACACGACTTATGCAGGCTGTTTCTCACGCGCGGTGCTATTCCATCCACCAACGACGTGGATGTGCTGTTTCGTCATTGCCTCACAGCGTGCAAAGGAGAACACGATTGCCTTAGTAGAGATGGCGCAATAAAGATGTTTGCAACAATTCTTCATCTCGGAAAGCCCGATTCTGACGTAGTTCGAGACAAATTCGATTTATGGGCGCGCAGGCCTTCCTATCACGATCCTACAATCTCCAACATCACGAAATATTACCTTCAAGGCCGTCCCTTCTGCTGCTTTGTTTGCGAGGCTCTAACTGCCAAGGAGCGTGACAAGCTCCTTATGTGTCCCTGTCGCAACGTCGCCTACTGCTCGAGGGAGTGCCAGCTCAAGCACTGGAAGGAGCACAAGGTGCTATGCACGGGACCGCTGAACGAAAGGGGGGAGAGTGAGGCAATGGTCAAGAAAAGATCCAAGACAGGGAAGGGGATGGCAGGGGGAGGAGCGGATGTGGGAGTAGCGGATGTGGGAGTAGCGGAGGGAGCAGGTGCGACGGGGAAGAACGGCAAGAAGGGCAAGAAGGGCAAGAAGGGTAGGGGTAAGAAGAAGTGAACGAAACAATACAGTAATGAAGCGGCTATAATAAGCAAATTTTCAGAATTTGATGTACAACAAACCAAAAAACCTTCACAATACCACCTCTCCTGCCTTCCCTCAATCTAACCCTTACTGTAGGAACCTATTAAAAATGCCTTCAACCCTAGCCTTATAATCCAGCCACCTGAACTCCTTGGGCACCCCCATCTCCGCTCTCTTCCCCATGCAATTTGTAACCTCCTCAAGTTCCTCCATCTCCCCTCTCCCGCTCCCCCCGTACTCGCAGTTCTTCTCCGGCACGTAAACCTTCACGTAATCATGCTGGGTTTGGAAGCCCTTAACGTCCTCTTCTCCGCTGTACTTTTTATTTATCAGGACGCAGCCGTAAGACACGGCCTCCACGGCGCTGGGGCCTAGCAGTGGGTGCCCGAGCGCGAGGAGGTGCGTGGAGGATTTGAGCAATGAGTGGTATTCGGCTTTACTCAAATGACCAGTCCTTATCACAGAGTTTGGGAGGTTTACGTTGGAGTTCTTGGGTAGGGGGGTTACTAACGTTACAGCGGGGAGATCGGAGAGGGAATTTATGAGATGTAGGACCCGGGGGGTGAAGTATTTAGGGTCTTTGCCCCATATCACAATCTTGGCGTTGTTTGAGTTTTCACCATCAGCACTACCAACACCACCAGCACCGCCAACACCACCTCCTACTACATCCATAACCCCACCACTTATCGCCCCATTAATTCCCTCCTCCTGCTCCCCAATATCATCCTGAGGAATGAAGAACCCCAAAAAAGTCCCCTTCCCATCCCTCCCTTTATTCGGGTAAGCTCTCAAAACATTCCTCCCAACATCAAAGCCTCCCCCGATCCCCCCGTTCCTATTAACATAGCTAATCTCAGTCCCGAAGAAGTCCAGTATAACGACCTTCCTTTCATCCTCCACGAACTTCCTCAATACCCATCCAGGTCCCGCCCATGTCCACGGGTCGAATACGTACAAATCGTAGACCTTACCCTTACCCATCACCTCCATCTCACCGTCGCTTGTAGCCACGTCGATGTCAACGTTGTAGAGCGAGCGAAGAGCGGAGATTAAGGACTTGCGGACCAATATCTCACCGGCTGGACCACCTTTTGAAGCGGAGGTTGAATATGATGTTAGGGAATCCATTGTGAAGATTAGGACGTGCTTTTTATTCAACGTTGGGGGTTTGGGGGGAGGTATTTTTGAACGATCAGGTGGGGAGGTTGGTATTGTGTTTATAACGTTGTTGGTTGTAGGGGGTTTGAGGAGGGGGGGTATAGTGGAGGGTTGAGGTTTTGGGTTTCGGGGGTTGTTGTTGGGGTTGATGACGTTCCTATCGTTGATAACTTGTTCGCTTTCTTGACCTCCGCCAACGCTGTAGATACGACCACCGTTACCCCGTCCATCAACTATGTTTTTGTTGTTGCCTTGAGAAGTGTCTTTATCCTGAACTACATTGGCACCTCTTAAACCATACTCTCCATCTCCGTCTACACCCTTCCTTCCACCCCCCGTATTCGAGTCACTTTTAACCCCGCCTTTCTCACCCTCATGACCGTAAAATGCAAGGTTGTGTGTGTAGTGAAAGACAAGCACGATTAGGAGGAGGAGAGGGAATAAAATAATAAGAGAAGATGGAAGAGTACGGGGACGGGGATGGGAAGGATCCGGATGCTCTGAAAGAGAAGAGGATGAGGGACGGTGCGCACGCCTGAGCATGATCTTTGAAGAACAAGAGCAGGGAAAAAAGTTTTTTACCCAAACAACTTTTCTCTTTTCTCCGACTTACTTTCCATCAAAAATACCAAAAATCCACACTATCGATAACATGGCTAACACACTCGCAACTGATGCCTTAAAGAACATGCTTGGAATAGGAAGTGTAACATCTACATCAACATCTGCATCCAAAAGTCCCAAACAGGACTCCACCAGGGATGCCTCCGTGAAATGTCCTTCAAATAGCTCTTCAAATAGCTCTTCAAACACCCCTACAGGTACCCCCTCTAAACCTTCATCAGCTAAAGCTTCAACAGCTGCACAAAGAGGGGCTGAACTTAGGAGACAACACGAAGCTAAGAAGAAAGCAGAGTCAAACGGAGCAAATAAGGCCAAAAATGGGACAAAAAAGGAGACCACGGGACAGAATAGAAATACTTCCAATTCAGCTAAGCAGAAGAAGCAGATACTCACCAAGGAAACCCAGGAGGCCATGGAAAGGAAGAACGCCCAGGCCAAGGCTCGCCTTCTAGCACATCAGCAGCAGCAGGCGGCCAGGACTGCGAAGGCTCAGAAGGCTAAATCAAATACGCAGGCTAAGAAACAGGGGGGCAAGGGGAAGCAGCAGCAGCAGCAACAACATCAGCAGCAGCAGGCAGCAGCACTAGCAGCCAAGCAGAGGAAGGCTCAGGAGGCGTTCGCCCGTGCCGCCCTCGCCGGAAATGGTAAGGCTCCCCCTGGCGCGCAATCGTCCGGAAAGGGCGGTTTCGCATGGAGCGAGTTCCAGACTGCCCCAGACGCTTCAGAGCTACCGCTCCCGGCCTTCTCACCAAGCGGCATGTCAGCTTCGGAAATGTTCGAAAGCACACAAGAAGAAACCACTGCACCCCCCGCCCCCCCTTCAACGGAAAGTGGGTACACCGCAACGAAGGTGGAACCTACGCCAGTTCCCCCCCCCCCCCCACCGGCACCACCTAAACCCTCAGCTTTATCACTACTTGAGAACCTAGCCCTGAACCCATCCTCGAGTACGGCATCCTCGAACGAGGTTAATAGAGGGAAGCAGGCACTGAACAACCCAACGCTAACAACAACGTCAACAAAAATACCGAACACGGGGGGTGGTAGTGGGGTAGATTTGAGTCTCCCAGGCGGCGGGGTGGATTTAGGTGGCGCTGCAGCTGCCCCAGCTGCTTTAGCTGTCGCTGAAGGGGGCGGAGTTGACCTTGGAGGAGGTGGAGGAAATGGAAGGGAAGCAACGACTATGAAGGTTAGTTTGGGTGGGGGGTGGGGGGGGAGAAAGAGAGAGAGAGAGAGGTTGAAAGGACGAGGCGAAGGGTTAGACGATGGTTATCGACAGGGCTATCACGATTTGATTGTGGAAGGGGATTACGATTTGTTATGTGACTGGGAAATGCTAAATTAACCCCCCCCCCGCCTTCCCACACGTTGCTCAACCATCTAGAATACGTCGAACCTAATAGACCAGAACCAGTCCCCCCCCCCCCCCTTCGGTGCCTTCTCCGTACCCGGTCCCCACCATCTCGGTTTCGCGCCTAACCTTCACCCCCCTCCTCCCAACATGAGCATGCAGCCTCCTCTGCACCCAGGGGTTCCCGCAAACATGGGACAACAACAGCAGATGCAGATGCCGATGCCTATGCAGATGCAGCACGGCATGCCGCCAAGGCACGTTATGATGATGCAACAGCAACAACAACAACAGCAGCAGCAGCAGCAACAACAACAAAACGGCTACCACCACCAACAAAACGGCCACCACCAACAACAACACGGCCACCAACAACCCCACCTCCAACAACCCCACCTCCCCCCGCAACATATGATGATGCAACACCCTGGAATGTTACAGCAGCAGCAGCAGCAGCATCTTCAACAGCAGCAGCAGCAGCAGTGGGGTGCGCCTCAGTGGGTCGGACAGCAAGCCCCGGGAGTGCATATCCAAGGCACAGTCGGGGGGGGAACGTACGGACAAGCTTACAACCCCCACGTGACACTTCAACACCACCAACAACAGCAACAGTACGGGGGGGCGCCACAAATGCAACATAGGGGGATGGGGGGAGGAGGAACAACGGCGGGAGGGAACTTGTACGGGTACGGGGAAATGGGAGGGGGGAAAATTAAGAAAACAGGATGGGCTGGAATCGTGGAGAACGGGGGGCACAAGAAGTAAACGCTAAATAGGGGGAGAAGGGAGGGAGCTATTGGATTTTGTGTTAAAGATACAACTGTTCATCATGACGCAGGTTAATTCTACGCCGTTTTCATTGACAAAATCTTTGCGCATATCATACAGTCCTCCTCCTCCTTCTTTCCTCTCTCACCAATCCTCGCGTGGTTTGATGCACTCATATACAGCAAATATAGCGCCGAATGACCAGAATAACATTGCCGACGCCATGTTCATCTTTAAGACTTTGAGAGATTACGGGTTAGTGACGTACGAAGGTGTGAACACAAGCATTTTAGAACAAAGTCTCATGGCTTCGCACCCTCGTGGGCGCCGACTTAAAACCAAGCTCACCTTGCGCCCACGCTATTGTCTTTTTACCCTTGGCAGCTAACACTGGGGCAGGGAGCTTGAAAACGAACATGAAGGCAGGGAAGGCGTAATTTGCGAATTGAAGGAGACAGAAGAACACACTAAGACCAGTCGAAAGCTTTGGAGAAGAGGGGTGAAGGATGAGGGATATGGTGTGGAGTGGGAAGGTGAAGTATGCCCTCTCTTGAGGGATGGTTGTCAGACGATTATAGATTGCCCATATGGTGAAGAACCATCCGGACGAGGCTAATGGGTAAACTATACTGGTGCTCGTTGAGATTAAGGTGTAGAGAGATCCGCCCCATTGGCACGCCTGGGAGACCACCATGAGATACATGAGGAAGTTCGCCTTACCCGACATTGACTTGGCAGGCTCTTCCTCGGCAGGCTCCTCCTCCACATCACTGGAGGACATGTTTGAACTAACGGGAAAAGAGGGAATTGTTAGACCGCATTCGGCGTAACCCTGTGCAACGCGCGCAACCTTGATTCCTCTTTCCTCAAGGCATTGGGCTACGAAACAAGACAAGCCATGGCAAATTACTCATACCAACATCATCGACGATGACAAGACTACGGCAGCCGGGAATAACAATAGGTCGGAAGGTCCCGAAAGTATCAGACTCACATTCTCACTAAATGGCAGTGAACCCTACACAGCAAAAATTTCAGGCCATCGCAATCTGAAAGATGAGCTGTCCTGGCTGGGGGAGGGGACAGCACCCCATTTTCTTGCTCGCGACTTCTTGTGCGATCTCGAAGTGTAAATTTGAAGATGATTCTCAGGCCAACCCATGCTCTGCTCGCGATGGCCGCGGCGGCCGCCGCGGCTTCCCCTACCACCGAGATAGTAGGCCTCGTATCCGCCGGTGGAGGCGGTCCACCTGGCCCCCCAAATCTCTTATCTAACAGCATGAACTGGTGCACCTTGGCATACGAGGATGAAAATTTGACTTCTGCAGCGAATGTAACCCTTACCGAGAGCACCACAGAGGACGCCCCGGACGAAATTTGGGTGTACAGTATCGAATCACCCACCTTTGAGCTCTCGGGGAGGTATTGGGACAACAAAATATACGGTGAGTTACGTACGTAAAATATACGGTGAGTTGTGTGACCAATCATGATTCTCCCTTACCTGCGTTGCGTTACTATTCACCAAATCTCAACCTTCCCCCCTTTCACCTCTTACACAATCGCACCCACCCGCACTCCAGGCTACACCAACGTTGGGAACGCACCATCCTCTGGGGGCTGCTGTTCCGATTCCTTTACAATCTACTCCGAGTCAAACCCCTCTGGCGAGGTTGTCGACCTGACGTCGATAATCTCCCCTCTCTTCCCCAACGCCGTCGACTCTTACGCCTACCCCACCCACACCTTTGATATTGTTAAGCAGGAGGACGGCTCTGCTCACGCTTATTTGATGGTCCAATACGAGGACGCAGACATCAACGCCCTAGCGGATGCAGTAGTCGTCCTTGACGTCGACACACTCGAGGTGATCCCCACTGCGGACGGATCCAAATATTTTTCGTTCCTCGAAAGCGCCAACGCTGGGACAATGTCAACCACAAAGGCTGACACAATCTTCCGCATCCAGCACTACACTTCGACCGACGACTCCAAGGAAGAGTGGCACGGCAACGGGATCACGGCCTTCACAACGACTGACGGGATCCCAATTTTGGCCATCACCCATCGTTCTCTCAACGAGTGTGTCCTCCTTAAGAACCCTTACTCCCTGACCAGCGAAGAGGGGGGGGGTAAGATCGTCCAGAGGTTCGGGCGCCCCGGGTACTACAACGCCAACGGAAAGTCCAACGTTCAGCATGACTTTGGAGGTATTGGTAACGACGACTCTACCTGGAACGGTGTCCACAATGCCTGGTACTCCGTTGCCGCGGACGGAACGGAGACTGTAACCATCTACGTCAACTCCGACGGGAGCGACTCCTCACACGTTTACAACTTCGACCTCAACCTGAAGGAGGAGGACGACTTTGAGGGGGTCATCGATGACACCGTTTTTGACACCGAGTGGAGGTCCGTCGCGTTGCCTTGGCTTGCTGGTTCTCAGGGGGGTGCCCGCCCAATCGGACCACAGAAGGAGGGTTCCAGGGTCTTTGTCGTTGGATCAGGCTCGGCGACACAGGGAATCTATGTCGTGTCAGAGGATGGGGAGATGCAGTCCTGTGGCGATGGAATTGGACCTTATGATTCTTTCCTGAGGTTCTTTCCCTGAGAGTCGTGGAAGGGGGGGGGGAGGGAAGGGGGATATTTTGTCGCCATGATCCCATCTTTTTACAATTGGATTTTGCGACACAATAAATAAATGAGAATGATGATTACATTTTTCTACAACGAGGCGGCATATTATTACATTCACAAGTTGAGCCTCAAAAGTTCCTTGTATCTCGTTCCCGCGGGTCCTTTCCCAAACCCTCTCCGCCTCCTCTGTTTCGGAATATTTCTCTGTGTGCTCTATGATGACCTCCGTTCACTCCTGCACCGACAGTTGTCTGATTTTTAACGCGATCAGCAACTCTGAGAATAACTCAAAATAAAGATCGGAGGACCAGGATCCAGGATTTTGGATAGCTTCTATTTAGTTTCTCAGAAGCCACAACGCCCACGCAGAAGCTCACAACCTTCCTCGCTTCCACATTAGCCTAATTCCCAGCGTCTCGCATTAACGATTTTCGAAAGAAGTCGCTCCATCCTACAAAACCATCCTTCCTTTAAAATCCCCCCATGCTTCTTCGCACTCTCCTCCTCTTCATAATCCTCCCCCACCTCATCACCACCCTATCGATACCCCCCCCCTTCCGTAGCTTCCTCTCACGTCTATGCATAACAACGTCCATGTTAAGTATAACCCTCCTAACCCCCTTCACACCTGACCCCGAGGGTGAAGTCTGCAAGGTGAGAAGAGGTAGAGGGTTGATAAGACAGGTTTGATAAGACAGGTTTGATGAGACGAAATGGATTTCTACCTTGTATACTAACCGACCAAACACAACCGTTTTCCGAATTTGATTTTGCCTTCGCCTTCGCTTCGCCTTCGCCTTCGCTTCGCCTTCGCTTCGCCTTCGCTTCGCCTTCACTTCGCCTCATCGTTAGAGGATACCAAAGCGGATCGCTAACAGTGTCAGGGATGAGGAGGGGAGCTGGCAGACATATAATGATTTCACTATGGCCATGGTTGGGACGGGTGCCGCAGTGGGGAGGACTAAATTCTTAATGGAGTATATGATGGAAGTTAGGAAATGGGATAGAGAGGTGACAGGCATACCATACGGTACCTCTAGCACCCTCCAGTCCCTTGACGTGTTCCACCACCCCAACCCCAACCCTACAAAAACTCCAATACCAGTCGTCGTTTTCGTACATGGAGGTGCGTGGAGCCACGGATCACGCGCACTCTACCGCACGCTAGGACGGAGGGTGAGGGACGAAGGTTACGTATCGGTCGTTGTGGGTTATAGGCGTTACCCTGTTGGCACGGCTATAGATCAGAGTGATGACGTTGGTGCGGCGTTAGAATGGGTGGTAAATAACATTGGAAATTACGGCGGTGACTCGGGCTCTGTGATACTTATCGGGCATTCAAGCGGAGCGCACATATCAACGCTCCACCTCCTATCACCGGAAAACAAACAGAGGGTTGGAGCGTTCATTAGCTTATGTGGAGTTTTCGACGTTGCAAAGCATTACCAGTGGGAGAGGGGGAGAGGGGTGGAGGAGATATCAGCTTTGAAACCTGCGAATTGGGGTGCGGGGGGGGAGGGTGGTATGATTGAGGGTTTCAAGATGAACTCCCCCACTTACGTAGCCTCTAAGATGAACAGCTCTTCAGTAAAGGATGCTCTGCCTGCGGTCGTGAAGCTCTACCACGATAGCAGCGATACTACAGTACCCCTTAATTCGACGTTGGAGTTCGGGGAGGTTTTGAGGGGGAAGGTTGGGGAGGAAGGGGTTGAGGTTATAACGACAGATGGGAAAGGACATGGAGGGATTGTTGTGGATTTGATGCTGGGGGGGGGGAAGGGGGGGGATGAGGGATTGGCATTAACGATAATACGTGACTCTCTGCGTGCCCTCAATGTGAGAGGGGGGTATACCGGCGGTAGATCAACTTCATTAGCTCAACCTCCTTCGGGTAGAACTTCGTCGACTCGGCCTCCCCCTCCTCCTTCGCCACCTCAACACTCATCCTCACGCCGTGACGTCCTTCGTAATGCTCTACTGTGGGGGGGGGCGGGCGCGTACAGCGGAATTGGAGGAGTAATACCAGCGTCAGCCTACACGATGGACAAAGTGGAACCGGACGAAGTTAAAATTTACGCAGAGGCCTTAGAAGGGAAGGGATTGAAGGTTCTGTGGCTGGGGGTTGAGGATATGAGGGCCGCGGAGAGGAAGAAGCTTTTCCCTGAGGGTTGCGGTCACAAGGTTGTTTCCGTTGATATTGTTAAACCCAAGGAGGAGGATTTAAGGGAAGCAGCAAGGTATGGTAAGGAACATGGGTATGAGATGGAATTCCAACAGGGCGACGCTACGAAACTAGATTTCCCCAATGACAGCTTCGACGTCGTTGTTTGCTCGTTATTCCTCTGCCAGGACTTCGACCCGAATGTCGTCGTCACTCAAATACGGCGGGTACTGAAACCAAAGGGAAGATTCGGGTTCTACGAACATGAGGACAACATTGACCGTGTGATTGTCAAGGTTTTCGGAGAGCGGGCAATCGTTAGGATTCAAAACTACCCGGAGAAGATTAATATCATTGCGGGGGTTGTGAGGAAGGTGTGAGAGGACGGAAGGGTGGGAGGTCGGAAAGGCCAACGAGCCTGACTTTAAAACGTTCAAGAAATTGTGTTGTTGTAAGCTGAGCGAGATGTAAATAGTTTTTTAGGGATTATGTGAAGAGTGTGCGATATTTTTCATAACAACTTGAACACAACTCAACAACTACTTAAACGACATTTCCATCATTCGGGTCCACTCGTATTCACTCACAAGTTGAGCCTCTTCAAAAGTTCCTTGTATCTCATTCCCACGGGTCCTTTCCCACCCCTCTCCGCCTCCTCTGTCTCGACAAATTTCTCTGTCTGCTCTATGATGACCTCCGTGCACTCCTGTACGACCTTCTTGCACCTGCTCCAGCTCTTGAAAGGTCTATTCCTTGCGGTGGGCAAACTGTCGAAGTTGAACCATATCCTAGCGATGTGTTCGACGAAGGTCTTGCGAACGTCGGGGTCCGAAATCTTCAGCTTGGTCGCTTTCTTGTGCAGGGTGAGGAACCACGCCTTCTCCTCCTCCTTTGCTTGCAAGTTGGTGTTTGACCTGAGGAAGTCCCCCACCGTGTTATCCTTGTTAGGGTTGTTGTCCTCAGCCTCCTTGTGGTCCTCAGGACCTTCATCGATGTAGTATGCATCAGTCTTTTCCCTCCCCTTCTCGAAGAAGCCCTCACAGACCTCGTTCTTGACCAAAACAAACTTCTCCCTCTCCACCCACCCTCCCTTCTTCCCTTCCCCATCCCTCTTTTCTTCCCCATACTGCAACTCGTCCAGTTTCTTCTCCTCCTCCTCGTCTCTGCCATGCCAGAAGTCTCCCCATACGCTCTCGTTGGCGATGGGGTAAGCAGCACACATGGCAGGCATCCCAGCAACGCCTAGCATGCAACCCAGGGCGGGCTTGGCGTAGGAGTTCTTTACCGTGATGGGGAGAGAGTTGTGGGGCTGGTCATCAGTGCGGTAACCGTCGGAGGAGCAGTTATCATCTTCCTCTCCCTCTTCCTCTTTCCCCTTTTCGTCTTCTTCCTCCTCCTCGCCTTCCTCAATCTCAAGGCCCCTAATTGCCTCCAGTTCCTCCTCCTCCGTCAAGTTATACTCGTCACTAGTCACAGGTATATATTCCTCCTCCTCCTTCTCCAGCTTTCTCTTCAACTCCATAGTCTCCGTATAATCTAGCAAGCGACCGCCTACCTTTACAAGCTCGTACGCGAAATGACATTGCCCGATTCCGGAATTCACAGGTGATAGATAGCAAACCGGCACGTCGTCCTTTAGCATGTACTTCAAGGACTTCCCGAGCTTATCATCCCTCCTTAACTTGGAAGTATCCATCTTTATGTTTGTGCTCCGCGTCAAATTGAACAGGTCGTAAGGCGTCAGCAAGATGTTGTCTGCAGTGCGACAGCACTCACCGCAGCCAGTGCAGTTAAAATCCCAGCTTTCCTCCACGCCCATTAGCCTGTGATTCTCGAGCATACTTTCAATCTCGCCATCCGTCACCCCCGCTCCGCCGACATCCCTCAATTTGCTTCGAACCCTTTCCTCCCCCCCTCCTCCCTCCTTCAAGCATAGTATGTAGCAGTTAGCAGCTCGCCCGTGCTTCCGAGATCCGATCATCTTATAAGCGTCGCCCATCAGTTCGTACATGTCCCTAGCGACATCGTTTTCACCTTGTCCGTAGACTGCTCGGCACAGTTTGATGGCGGATATACAGAGGTCTACACAGGAAGGGAAAGAGCCGGAGGAGTAAGACGAACGAGCGGAGGAGACGGCTAAGGCGACTGCTGACACACCGTCATTTGTAGGCGGTGATGCGACTGGGCTTGAAGGTCCAAATGAGGTGGATGAAGGCGGAGCAGGGGGGGTGGTAGTGGCCATGAAACCCTGTAGTAAAGCATTGTACAAAGCCCCTCTCTTCGATTTATCCAAACTCAATCTGTCGACATCGACATCTGGGCCGCCTGAGGGAAGGAGAGCACGAGCCTCGGGCCAAGGTATGGATACATCATGCACGAACTTTGTTTCATCTGATGAGTATATCTTTATCGTTAGGGTATTTGAGGTGAGATCGTCGATCAGGGTCGCAACGCAGTAACCATGAGACGGAGTTTTCACTGCGCTGCGGTAGCGATGCATCTTGGTTGCCATTTCGGGAAGTTTGATTTTTCAACTTCTTTCTGTTCCTTGTTTCCTTTCTTCCTGATTTTCTTTTCACTCAGCACAGAAGGTTCGATTTTTGCCCATTTTGTTGGTATGTAAGATTTTACCCTGATTGCGTCAGTTTTTAACACAGCGAATAGCATTCATGTCTTGATAAAACAACCATTGCGACAAAACAAGGGCACACAATCTCCAAAACGACACAAAAAGGACTTAAACATCATTTACCGTTCAATGTCGTCATCTTATTGTCAATCTCAGAGTCCATTTTACCCTCACACTGAGGTCAATTTAGGGTCAACGATACATACATGCGCAACTTATATGCTTGGGAGAGATTGGGGAGCTTATCATAATGTCAACGGGCGTCCAGAGATTGATGTGAAGAGCAAAAGAATCAAGCGTCAACGGGCGCCAGAGATTGATGTGAAGAGCAAAAGAATCAAGCCACCCACACCACCCTGGGTGGTCCTACACCCTCGCCTCTCACACGCGAGCGCAGCGCCGCCAAGCCGACCCCGCCTCCCCCTCCCTTCTCACACCCCGTCCCCCCTTCGCACGCAGAACGATGCACTCCATTTTTTTTCTTTTCGCCGCTCTCCTGGTCCTGCTCATCGCCGCCGACCAAGAATGTGTTGTTGTGCCATCGGGAGATTCAGAGTATGGCCCGTATCTGTTGACTCCTGATACTGCTATGGCATGCTTGCAGCTCCTCAAGACGCCAGTGTTCAGCGCCAGGCAGACCCTTGAGTCGTGGGCGGATTACATGGATCAGGTCTACACGTTTTCGGACATATGCATCAACCCCTACAACAGCACACCAAGTAAAGTGGCCGCTGGGCAGGCCTACACAACATACGGAGAAGACGGCGCCGGCGGCCTCACCGAAGACCAAATGAAGGTCGATATTGTTGCGGAGCTCCGTCGCATGTCCAAAGAAATCTTAAATGAATATGGCGAGGACGGTGAGCTCCCGTTGGTCAAATGGTTCCAAGAGGCCATGTATCACTTTGCGAGCTTGAGGGACGCACATATTGAGTTTGGAACCGGCACTGAGGCAAGCCCGCTTGAGAACATTCTCGAGAATTTCGACTGGGTTCAGGTCACATCCGTGGGCGGCAAGCCAATACCACTACGGTTAGAAGTCACGGGCGGTGCACCAGCGGGGGAGTCCCCGGTCATCGACACAGTCTACCAGCCCCAGGTTTCCGTTTCCAATGGGACCCATTTCGCTGTTGCCTCCAAAATTAACGGAAAGCCTCCGGCGGACTACATCAAGCGACTCGCGCAGTCGATGGACTACGGCGGAAACTTTGCTGCGTTCAAATCCGTGGGCGCGAGGGCGAACCAGATCATCGAGAGCGAACCAGATCATCGAGAGCGTGAGAGTCGGGGGAAATCTCATAAAATTGGGCAGGTGGAAAGCGCTCATAACCGGGGACTTCAATGAGTCGACTACAATTGAGTACGAGAATGGCAACATCCCCGAGTCGGAGTACGTCTGGCTGATGCAAATGGACTTTACCTCTTATAATCAGAGAAATCCAAGCCTGTTCGCGGACTGCGAGCCCAACAAGGTTTCGTGCTTCCTCGATAAGCTCAACCAGGCTTTGAAACAACCAACTGTCACAGCACCAATTTACACCATGCTTACGAGTTGGGCGACAGCCGGCCTTGGCAAACCCGACCTCCTCAACGCCGGAATTTCGGTACCTGATTCTTTGGGAAGGAGACTCCTCTTGGGAAAAGACGTGCCGGTGCTGGTGCCGAAGCCCACGCTCGAGTCGTCGGGCCCGCGGCCGGTCTTGCGGGAGCTCGAAGAGGAGGATGCGGAGGAGTTCCCGGCAGACACAACGATCTGGATGAGCAAAAACGGAGCCAAGACGGATGCGATCGGATACTTCGGGATTGAGAAGAACTTGGAAGACAAGCCGTTTGCTGTTCTCAAGATAAAAGCGATGGGCAAGGATGGCGGCTTCCAATCTGAAGACTGGCTAGGGTTCTGGAACAATGCGACCGCAATCGCCAAGAAGAACGGCGTCACCAACCTTGTAATCGACCTTGTTAATAACGGGGGAGGGAGCGTGGAGCTCGCCGCTATGATCACCCGTTCCTTGCTTCCGGCCGCCGGACAGGATCTAATTTGCAACCTTTACAACCAGCGCCAGACCCAGTACGCCAAGGCCTGGGACAAATTCGCCGAGGTTGACGCGGCACTCGAGGCGTTCGTGAATTCGCCCCAAGCGCAAAAGGCCAGGAGCGAGGCGTTGCTTGCGCTCAACACGTCGGCCCCAGCCAACATCACGGCGCTCGAGAATCGCTTTCTGACGCAGAGCGAAGTCTTGACAAATATCAACAATATTCTTATAACCCTAACAGGTTTTTCTTCGCCGATCCTTTTCAACTCCTCACTGCTCGCGACGATCGATGCGCGTATCAGGGTCGGCGACTTTTACAGCGAAACACTGCTCAAAACCGTGGCCCGGCTTGCCACTGACGTCACGAATCTGGCGGGCAGCGGCACCAATGCGCCTTCGTCGTATAAAGGCTTGACGTTCAAGAATCCGTTCATGCAATTCTTCCCTGAAGGCACAAACATGTTCGGCAACTTGACACAATTGGTGCGGGGTGGAAAGATAGGCAACTTCTCTGAGTCGTATATGCAGGATGTTTGCACCAAAACCTTCGACCTCGAGGTCCCTCCCAATGATTTCGAAAGGATTGTGATTGCGACGAACGGCAAGTGCGGGTCCGCCTGCGCTGTTTTGGCCGAAACGGTACGCATGGTTTCGGAAAAGATGCAAGGTTCTTTGAACGTGCCCATGGTGAGGTACCTCGCGTGGGGCGGCACAGGGACGTACGCGACCGTGGAGGAGGCCAAGGCCGACCTCAGCGCAACGGCTTTCCCAGGTGGGGTGGTGATTGATCAACTAAAGGGGCTCGTGACATTCTACATAGCGTTCATTAACAACGCGGTCTACTTGCAGCGCTCCGTGCAGTACCTTGGGCTCGATGAGTCCGTGCTGGACAGCATCCTTGAAAGCCTCCCGGGCTTTGGGTATTACTTGAAATCTAACCCGCAAGTGAGCCTAAACCAGATGTACATGCGCCTGCTCGGGCCCGACGCACTCCCCATCGAGTACCAGTTCACGAAGACTGACTTCTACCTCTCGAACTGGTACCGGGACGTCGGCGACCGAGAAGCGGTGAAGTGGAAGCGCTCGGCGCTCGTGGAAATGCACGCGGACGCCGCGCAAGCCTTTGACTTGATGACGACGGCACCAGTCACCACGGACGACAGCGGGCTCGCTACCGGCGCTATTGTCGGCATCGTCCTTGGTGCCACTGCCATTGGGTTTGTGGTGTTCGCTGGGTTAGCCGCCGCCTTCGGCATGGTCGGAGGTGGTGTGACGAGCGGTGGCGGGGGCGCGGCGGCGGCAGCCACTAGCGTCTGAGGGACGAGCATTCAAGTGTGCGGATTATACGGTGGGCAGGCAAGGTATTAAAAACCGTTGAGCGAAGGAGTCTTCTTTAAGATGTGATCTAAGTTGCTCTAAAAAAAACGAAATTCATATCTACTGAGCTGTCACCGGAGCTATCGACCCTCCTGACATGATCCCCCCCCATCCCAAAACAACCCCCGCCCCTAGCAACACCGAAAACAAAACTCCCAATGCAACGATGAAGTTGAATTGAACACGTAAACGCCTTGTGTGTGTGTGTGTGTGTTAAGTTTTAGCATCTTGCATATCGTCGAAGGAGTCGAACACGCCCTGCTTGGGCGTGTAGCTGCGTCAAACATTCGGGTCAAAATCAAGCAGATAAAGAAGGGTCACCCTGCCCCCCGATTTTGGGTCGATAAACCTCAACGTCCTCGCCGAAGTGTGCGACAATTGAGGATGATGATGAAAATATATAATGCAGAACGATGATTTGATCAACTGATGGTTTACAGTAATTACTGTAGCTTCAATTTCCTTTTAGACTAGTACTTATCAAAATCCCTCCTCTCCCCCGTCTTGTGGTAGAACTGCCCAGTGCCTCCGTCGCCCTCCTCGAACAGGAGCATGAGCGTGCTCTTGGTTCCCGTATCGGGTGACGACATGATACGCCGCATGATGAACGCCATAGCCGAGCTATTGAATAGATCCGTGGCGATTGCACCTGGGGAGCACGCGTTGACTCTGACCTTGTCGCCGAGCTCCTTTGCCCTCATTGCTGTGTAGAGATTGAGGAGTGCCTTGCTGAGGCCGTACGCGGTATCAGACACCCCCCTCATGGCACCGAACCCGTGCTTCTTCTTTAGCTTCCTCTTGGAGATCTCCCCCTCGTTGGAAATCATGTCCACAATCGAAACAATGCCGTCCCAAGTTATATTTTCCGTGTCCATTAAGAACTTCCTTTGTTCGGGTGTCGAGTTCTGCACGCAGCGAACAGCTGCGCCACTTGACATCTGCACGATGCGGGGCTTTCCCGGGGCATCCATATCCAGGAAGGGCATGAATGCGTCGTCCACGCGCTTCGGGCCGGCGACGTTCGTGGCCATGATGTCCTTTGAGCTGCCATATGCAATGCCAGCATTGTTAACAATGGCCGAGAGTTTTTGGAACTTTGGGGGGGCCGCCTTGGCGAATTCCTCGGCGGCCTTCTTCGTAGAGTAGTCAGAAGAAGTGTCCATCTGAACGAGGTGCATTCGGGCCTGAACACGAGGGTTTACGAGTTACTGTGTGAGAATGGTTTCTAGCTATTGACACGGGCTTACTGTATAGTGTCTACTATATCGGATCTTACCTCCCATTCCGGATTCTCCCTCACCAAGCCCTCAATTGCAGCAATTCCTTTACTTCGAGATCGACATCCTAGGACAACCAGCACATCAGGTGCCCGCTTCAGGCAACGTCGCACTAGGGCAAGGCCGATACCTTTGTTCGCTCCGGTAATGAGGATGCAGGGAGGCGCCATGGGAGGTTAGAGAGAGAGGGGGATAACCAATTTAGGAAGATATAACGAAAGCGGAGAAAGTTCCCAGCTTCAGCTTCCCAAAATTTATTTGGGATGGGTGGGACCAAGGAGAAAACTGAGGGAGGTATTATGAGGTAAGCGTTTGATATCGTGGCTTGAAATATTCAGAAACTTATAAATCATGCGCGTACGTTAATGTTTGGGTTAAAAGAACTAACATCGCTGTGTCCATCGGAAGAAGGGTTGGCTTGTGATGGTAGCAGTGTGACAGCCTGATGGTTTGCTTTTGGGTTGGTGATAATCGTAGGAGCCTTACGATCGATGGAGTGACATGTGGCGGATATGCTGTGAAAGTATTTTTTCTTTCTTCTCGCTTTTCTTGCCTTTCCTGGACAAGATTTCTAACAACATGGAAACCCTCGCGCAGGTCTCTGTTTCACACATCAGACTCCGACTCCGAATCCGACTACGACGAAAACGTCCAAGTTAGTCGTCACGTAGAAATGATAAAGGACAAGGATGGGGAGTTCGAGGTTGTTTACCACCTTGACTGGGGTGCCCCAGGTCACGGTGATGCGCTCTGGAACAGCTGCAGGGTTATAGCTAGGTGAGCGCCACCCATACGCCAGGGCCATGGCCTTCCCCCAAGTTGTCAAGGCCAACAATTTTTTCACCCCCCCAACACGTGCTCAGTTTAATAATGAACGGTTCCTCCTATCTCCCTTCTTCCCCTCCCTCCAGCGCACTTGAGTTCGGCGCGGGCGCAGCTTTACCTAGCATGTGTTTAATGAAGCGTGGTTGTCCCTGCGTAATATCTACCGACCAACCCGGTTCAGATAGTACCTTCACAGCCATCTCACTATCTGCCTCTACCAACGCCTCAAATTGGGGCGTCACGAACACCGTTAAACCCCTCCCCCTCAAGTGGGGAGGGAGCGTCGAAAGCGTAATGGAGGTATCGGGGGGACGGGTGGATATTCTGATAGCTAGCGACTGTATATATGACCCGAATTACCACGTTGATTTACTGGATTCTGCTTCCGAGTTGATCTCACCGGAAGGTACCTTCATCGTAGGGTACTCTTTACATAACAACGTACCCCCAGCCTCGGTTGAGGCATTCTTTGAACTAGCGAGGGGGTTAGGGTGGAGGATAACGGGTGAAATAGTGGAGAGATTCGAGAGGCAGAACGCTGCACCTTGGGACGAGAGTAGTACTAGAGGTGACGTTTATGTTAAGTTTTTAGTACGGGGAGACGAGGTTGATTATCGATAGAAAATGGGTGTTAAATATTTGAAAAACTAAAGTCTCGTATATAATACATGTAATGTTTTTCGTTTTCTTTTCATTCATAATGTTCTCCTCATCATTCCCTTCTCATTCCCCTTAATCTTCTTCCCGTTGTTATCTCCCTCTCCAGTCTTCCTCTTCAACTTTTAAAGTAGTCCATAATTCCTCATAAAGTTGTTTCTGAGCGTGTCCTCCGCCTCCCTTCTCATTCTCCTCGTCACCCATCCCAATCCCTCCACCCACTCAAGTTTCCCCTCCCAAACATAAAATATAATATGAAACAACGACGTATTACATCTAATCAACATATCGTCTGAACCTCGCTCTGGAGGACCTCGGGCCGTTGGATTGTCGGTGTGAGGTAGAATTTGAGCGGAGTCGGGATACGTAGCTCCCATTTGATTGCACCACCTAATTGCATCGCTTTTGCTATCAAAATCGAGGATACACGTCGGTTCGGATATAATCCTTACACCGAATTTAGAAGTGAGTTTAGCGAAACTCGGCTGGAGAAGTTCGGGGTCAGGGTATTCTGGAGCGGAGGGGAGACCGAGGATAATTCCGAATCGGTTTGATGGGTATGGGTATGTTGCAGCAGAAACAGGGGCAGAGACGGGAGCCTGCGCAGGAGTGGGCGCCGCTGGCCGCTGGCCTTGAAATCTTCTCACCGGAGCGCCACACCCAACACACCCAGCACACCCAACACACCCAGGAGTGGGCGCCATTGGCCTTGAAATCTTCTCACCGGGCGGAGCACAGAGCTTCTTGTGGAGCCCCCAGTGCGCCTTCTGGTGCTCTTTCGAGCAGTACCTGACCTCCTTGCATCGTGAGCACCTCAACGGCGCTGGCTTGGAGCAGCCGGGGACGCCACAAGAATGAGGGACTGAGGTCGGAGGGGATTTGCTTGATTTCATGAAGCTAACGTCGCTGTGTGTTGGTGACGGTAATATTAGGGTTTAACTAAACGGTTTAAACGATATAAGGCGCTTATATCGAGACAAATTGATGAGTTTTTTGTGATTTGACCCTTCATCTCACCAACCCCAAAATCAGTGCTCTGGTTCGGATCTGGTCCTCCTGCCTCTGAGAAAGTTTCCTGCTTCCAAGGACAAAATTAGTTGGAGAATATGAAATGGTTCATTCTCACGCTAATCGCAATCCTCGCAGGCTCCCAGGCCTACAATTTGCAAAAGATGATGCCGTATTCTCATTCATTATTACGCGATATGTCGAAAAGAACCCTTGGATATGTCTCCAATTCAATTGAGATACCCGATCCGAACGATTTGTTAGACAGATGTGACGATAGAGAAGAAGAAAGACATCTGAACTGAAGGTTCGAAATAAATTCTCCTTTTTATACCTGAATGGTTTCTTCTTCTTTAAATCTCCTCCCTTCCCCCGTGCCCTTCTGTCTCTCTCTCCCGTCGCGTCCCTTTCCCTTTCCCTTCCCCTTCCCCTTCCCCTTCCCCCCCTTATACCTCTCTCTCTTTCTTTCTCTCTCTCTCCCCCAACCTCTTTCTCTCTACTTGAATTTCTCCCTAACCTCCTCCCCAACCTCCCATTCCGCCAGACACCCATCTTCCCCTGTCGTCACCACCTTCCCATCCTCCGTCCATACCACACCATTACACCCCCCCTTATGCGCGAACTTATAATTCAACCGACGCATCTTTTTAGCTAAGCACCATATGAATAGGTTCTCATCGGTACCTACGGATGCTACGTAACTCCCGCAATCAGACCACGCCAATCCCGTGATCCTGCTCGTATGGAACTGCCATTTCCCTTTAACCACTTGTTCAAACTCGTTCCCTGCGTCCCATATTCTGACTTCCTTAACGTCCCCCGCGGCTAGCATTGTGCCTTCTTTGTTGAACGCAAGTGAGTGTACTTGTCCGTTATGTCCGGTAACTACCTTCTTCTCAACCATGCCGTCTTCTTCCAACTGGTATACGTGTATGTTGTTCTTATCATCCCCCGTAACGACGACATCACCGTGAACAGCGATCGCCCTAGTTTCGTAGTTAACCTCCTTCGTGAATTTAACGGACCCGCCCTCTATACATTGCAGTGAGTCCTTCGTAGCTACAATAACAGTATTCCCATAGCTCCCTGATGCTTTAGGTTGTCCCCCAAGACTAACGCACCCGGTAGTCTGCATGGTAACGACCTCTGTAATCCTAGCGACATCATCCCACCCAGCGCTCACGACGGAACCGTCCGTTACTTCCAATGTAGATACCGAGCCTCCATGTACCGCGTTGTTAACCAGAACGTTCGCCCCCCCTGTAGCGGGGGTGGATACGTATGCTGATGTGGGGGTGGGTTTAGACCAACTTAACACCCTCCCGTCGCTCCCTCCTGTGTATATCGTTCCCGTATCCTTGTGGTACGCCATGGATTTTATGCTACCCTGATGGCCGTATGTGACGGTCGTGGTGGTGGGGGAGGTTAGGAGATGGAGAGTACCGGATAGGGTTATTACGTAGGGTAGGGGGGTTGGACCTGCTACGCAACCACCGACTACGAAGGAGGAAAGTGATGTACCAAGAGTGTAGGTCTCGAGGACTGGGAGGAGGTGAGGGGGGGGAGGGATTAGTTAGTTTGGTCACGGGATATTGTATGTTACGTTATAAAGTCAACCCATTCCCTAAAATACATTACCAACACCCCCCCCCTTCAAAGGTTCTCACCTTCTCCCCCAGGTATACTAATAACCTTCGCGGTTTTATCCGCGCTAGTAGTGAGTACTTTACCCCCCTCCGGGAACCACGTAACCGTGTAGATGCTCCCCTCGTGGATCCCTTCAATGGTTTTGTTGTGCGTGCCAGTTTTACCTTCGAATACGTTGATTTTCTTATCACTCCCAACGCTCACGATACTCTCACCGTCCGGGGAGAAGCGTACGCAGTTGACGTAGTTGCTGTGAACCTGGTTCTCCCCGTCTCTCTTGAACGGCGGGCCTGCGTAGAAGACCGTCTTGAAGTCCTCGGACCCGGACATTATACGGAAGGGACGGTGGAGACGGTAGGTTACGGAAGTGGCGCGCTTGTTGTGACCGACGAACTCGCCGGCGTTGTTACCTGTATCCCAAACTATGCACCTGGGGGGGGGGGGGGGAGGGGTTAATTGGGGGGTTTTGTTTTTGTTGTTT
>BRYA01000536.1:0-19388 GCA_030267965.1 Triparma columacea
CGCTCCCCGAGTCCTTCGATAGGGTTTGACGACCTTTGTGGGGCGGTATTATCGCGCAAGAGTTCCCAATAATATGGGAACAGGAGGGGGGTACAGAGGAACAGAGGAGGGGGTTCAATCGAGTTTATCTGCACAGTCATATGACTGAGAAGCAGAGGAGAGGGACCTGAGAAGCAAACGATCATACTTTAAATGGATAATGGGTTTTTTCCCGGGAAGGAGGGGGGAGGTTAACTAAATATCTACATGAAATTTGCCATTGCAAATAAACCCACGTAATTTCTATGGAGTTCCCCGCTATCGAGACTGAATCTCTCGTAAACGAGTCCGTTCCTCCAACACTGTCCAGATACGGACAGGGTTACATGCATGATGATTGATATGATTCATGATTACCTGAAACAGGTTGTGCCGGAGCTCGGAGGGAAGTCAGCCGCTCCACACTCCTCGTCACATTCCTCTCCACATTCTCCTTCATTTTGCCTTAAAAGCATACCACAAAGTACATAAGCTACATATACACTACATCTTCATCCCACGTAAGCCCTCAATTTCCCCTCCAGCCTTCTACAGACCATCAAATTACTTCACCCCTCCCCGCATTCCTCAACCCAAACCTCCTCCTCTCTCCCTCCCTCTGTTGAAGTATGGCAACTCCTGCCACTCACAATGGACGCCCATGTCTAACATTCACGTCATGGGTCCTAGCTTCACCTCTATTTCCTCCAAAACATGTTTTAATCACAACATTCAACCCCTACGTTTCCAAGCCTGTAAAGACTGAGAAGGTTCGTAAGAACCTGGTGCCCTCTCGTGCCACGACCCGCCATAGGGGATGTCAGAACAGGAGGATCGTTAAGTACATCGACGAGGCGGGCTGGGGAGAGGAGGGGTTCTTTGTGGTGGATAAGGAGGACTTGGGGGACCTCAAGGAATGGGGGAGGGTGCACGAGAGGGTTAGGGGGGCGCTGGAGGGGGAGGAGGGGTGGGGTGCGAGGGGATTGGAAGTCGTAGGAGAGAAGAGGAAGATTAGGGTCTTGAAAGATGTTAGGGAGATTGAGAAGAGGGCAAGGGGGCTTCTGGGGGCGATGAGTGGGGGAGCAGGTACGCAGGGGGGGGCGAGTCAGGTAGAGGGAGGGGAAGTGGCCGGGACGCAGATTGTCGAGGAGGACGTGGAGGGTGGGGGGGGGAGGGGGGAGGAGGAGGAAAAGGAAAAGGAAAAGGAAAAGGAAAAGGAAAAGGAAAAGGAGAAAGTAATGGAGAACACAACGGATTCCATGAAGGAGCCTTCGATCAAGCCCGTGAAAGAAATTACGGTAGAGTCTAAGGAGCCTGAAACGGACCCCGTTAATCCTGTGGAAGGCAAGATTGCAGATGAGGAGGAACACGGTGATGAAAACAGCAAGGAGGAAAATGTTGCAAAGGAGGTCAAGGAGGGAAAGCAGGAAGAGGAAAGGGAAGAGGAAAGGGAAGAGGAAGAGGAAGAGGAAGACGTTGATGATTACGATGCCGCTGGGTTCATAATGACGCAGGCCCCGCCTCCCGAAAGCTCTGACGATTCAGATGCCGAAGAAGCGGCTCACAAGGACGGCTCGGTGGGCTCTCGTAACGACACTCGCGACCAGGATGACGACGAAGACGACGATAACTCTTACGCGTCTATCGAGGGGGGGATGCCACTGACTCAGGCCTAGCCCCGCCCCCAAGCACTCGGCAAGGACATGTAAAGAATAGCTTTTTTCGTTAAAATAAAACAACAACGTAGGAATTTCCTAGCCCCCCCCCCAGTACTTGTGGTCATATTCTCTACTCCCTTTTAGAGAAGAGTATATAAAGAAGAAGCCCCACAATGACCCCTCTGTTAACCTCCTTCATCCCCCATTCCCTTCTTACGCACCCCCTATTAAAGTCCGGAACTTCTTCACCCCCCAGAAGTGTCGTGCTATCAACAACGTCCCCCCTCCCCTCCTCCCCCCCCAGGTTCTCATTATCGTTATTCCCTAAATACCCTCCCCCACCTCTTCCCTCCCCCCCCTGGCCCCCCACATCATCCCCTCTCCTCCCTACCCTTTCAACAACCGCCAACCTCCCCCTGTCGACCCAACCCTTAGCCCAACCAAATCCTCTCCCAACCGCAAACTTAAAATCCTTAACAAGTTCATCACCTTGATTTCCTCCATCGTTCAATCCCCCACTACCACGTAAACCTTGGTTATTACCAACCCCACTACTCTCGATATCAATCCCTTGATACCTTCCTTTAACCATAGTTATATTAACAATCCCCTTACCCCCACACTCCGTATCTTTAAGTTCTTCTTTCCCATATCCCTTCTCCAAACTCTGGTTTATAATCCCCGACGACTTCCCAACACACCTTCGTGTGTTATTTTCTGAAAGTGTAACTTTGTTAACGTCGGTATGGGATGGTCCGAGAAGATCGAATTTAACCTTCTCCATAATCCTACTCTCCTTCTCGTCATCATAGTTACTTGCTCTGTTTGTATCGACGATATCAGATACTTCAGTGGTTAAGTTGTACCTACCGCTTAGGAGTTGAGGTGCTTTTGAGGGACCTAATACACTGACGTTGTTATATTCTTTGTTCTCCCTAAATCTGCCTTCTCTTTCGATTCTCTTGTCGTTGATTATCTTGTCGTTATCTATTTTTCCTTCCTCCCTATCTGTTCCAATCTTAACCCCAATTTCCTTCGACGAGTCATCATCATCCTCATCGCTATCTCTTAGTGCATCTAAGAATCCACCGTCTGCAAATGGTGATGCATTCCAGGCTGTCGACATTCCTGATAGCATTGTGGTGGAGAGCTTTGATATTGGTGTTGTTGCTGTCTGACTGCTTCTCTGATTGCTTCTCTGATTGCTTGTTGTTGATGATGATGATGTTTGTGTGTTGGTTGATGATATGGTATTGTGCATTGTGTATGTATGTGTGTCTGTGTGTATGTGTAGTACTCTCTCTCTCTTCTAGCTCTCTCACCCTCTCCTTTCTCTCTCTCTCTCCTTTCTACAGACACAACTCAACAAAGCTAACCAATTAGAGACCTTTCAACTCGTTGTAATTGTCTCTACGCTTGTAGTCTCTGTTAGGGTTTAGCTGTTCGGGGATGATAGCTGTTGGGGGATTCCACTCTTTGCTCGATAAGTTTCGTGTTGACAGTCCTGATTTTTTACAGAAGGACGATACTTATGTTCATCAACTATATATTTATACGTTACTAATTAGATTACAAATGTATATATCACTATTCAAAACGTTACAATTACGTTAATGACAATCTTTGCTCTCACAACAAATTATCCCTCCTCCCACCTTCTTCGTCCTTCCCTCCCAAATAAATTAATCTTATCAAAAGAAAGGTAAGACGGACAACAATGACAATGATAACCCTTCTTAAGGCTTTAACCGGTTTTAGTTTGACCTATTGTTGATTTTTATCTCCTATTTACGTCAAGTTCAAGTCATTTCCCCTTCAATCGAGGTCCAGTATTCGTGGGTTTTTCCCCCGTCTTATTACCGTCTTATAGACGAGATAATACTACTTTCGGCCATATTTCCGATCCTGTATGTATCATATTGTGGTTCTATTGGGTAGATAACTGCTATTGACGCATCCTTGAGGGGTCTCACAATCCCTCTCCATTGTTCTTTGTTAATCACACCACACTAACCATCCTGATCCCCGTCAATAATGTAGGAATTCGTTGAGGATTAAAGCTGTTAACGACAAGACTGTATAATAAATCCAGGGTTAGGGTTAGGTAACCAAAAGTACGGTATAAAAGATCCTCTCCATCCCTACAATGAGTGAATTAGACTTTGCTTATGGTGATGAGTATGGTGATGACAATAGTGATGACGATGGTGATGAGTATGGTGATGACTATAGTGATGACTTAAGTCATCACGATGGTGACTATGACGACCTAGATGATGGGGACTCTCCCCTTCCCAAAATAGCAGTATACTCCGGAACAGAGAGCTTCATAGGCAATGATGAAATCACAGAAGTGACTTTTGTAGAAGGAGTGACGTCGATTGAAGGGGCCGCCTTCTATAGATGCTCCTCCCTCACGGCCATTACTATCCCTGACGGAGTGACGTCGATTGGTATTAGTGCCTTCAATGGATGCTCCTCCCTCGCGGCCATCACCATCCCGGACGGAGTGACAACGATTGGCGAACGATGCTTCTTCTTATGCTCCTCCCTCACGGCCATCACCATCCCGGTTGGAGTGACGATGATTGGCGAAGACGCCTTCAGCGGATGCAGGTCCCTCACGGCCATCACCATCCCGGACTCAGTGACGACGATTAGCAGAAGTGCCTTCTATAGATGCTCCTCCATCACGGCCATTACTATCCCTGACGGAGTGACGTCGATTGGCATTAGCACGTTCAACGGATGCTCCTCCCTCACAGCCATCACCATCCCGGACGGAGTGACAACGATTGGCGAACGATGCTTCTTCTTATGCTCCTCCCTCACGGCCATCACCATCCCGGTTGGAGTGACGATGATTGGCGAAGACGCCTTCAGCGAATGCAGGTCCCTCACGGCCATCACCATCCCGGACTCAGTGACGACAATTAACGTATGCGCCTTCTTCGATTGCTCCTCCCTCACAGCCATCACCATCCCAGTTGGAGTGACGACGATTAGCAGAAGCGCCTTCAACGGATGCTCCTCCCTCACGGCCATCACCATCCCGGACGGAGTGACGAATATTGGCATTGGCGCCTTCTTGGGATGCTCCTCCCTCACGGCCATCACCATCCCTGACGGAGTGACGACAATTGGCGATGGCGCCTTCTCTGGATGCTCCTCCCTCACGGCCATCACCATCCCAGACGGAGTGACAACGATTGGCGAAAACGCCTTCAACGGATGCTCCTCCCTCACGGCCATCACCATCCCGGACGGAGTGACGACAATTAGGCCTTGCGCCTTCGACGGATGCTCCTCCCTCACGGCCATCACAATCCCGGACGGAGTGACGTCGATTGGCAGTTACGCCTTCGCAGAATGCTCCTCCCTCACGGCCATCACCATCCCAGATGGAGTGACGACAATTGGCGAACGCGCCTTCATGGATTGCTCCGCCCTGACGAAACTCATTCTATCTCCTGCCATTTCTATTGGTGAAGACTGCTTCTTGAACTGCACCGCCTTAATCGCTGCCGCTGCTGATAAAAATATGCCGACTGTCTTGGACCTTCTCCATTACAGGTGGCACCGCAAACCCGCTGTGACAGAACGCGTCAACGCTCTGCTTTGCCTCAAGGGAACCTGGGATCACGTGGAGGATCCACCCAGGAGATCGGCTAGGAAGCGGAAGCGAACTGACGGAGTTGAAGCACCACCGCTAAGGGTTACTGAGGCACGGGAGAAGATTCCGAAAGTTTTGTGGAGAGTAATTCTGGAGTTTCTCTAAGCAACATGAAGGTTTAGTTTAACTCTGCTTAAGAGGAATATACTTTTATAGGTTATGCCTAGAAATGTGTCTCTTGATTTGGCTTCTACTCTTTGCCTTGAATTCACAACCCTCTTGCGGGCATGGATGCCAGGTTACGCCAATATTGTGAATATAAGCAAGGTGGAGCTTGATGTGGGCTCTCATCTTCGCCTTATGTTCACACCCTTCTTGTGGGCATGTATACCAGGTTACGCCAATACCGTGAATATTAGCAAGATGTGGCTTGAAATTGCCTTTCCGCTTCGTCTTATATTCACACCCCTCTTGTGGGCATGTATACCATCTTACACCAATGTCGTGAATTTTAGCAAGGTGGGTCTTGAGTGTGCTTTTCTTCTTCGCTTTATATTTACACCCTTCTTGCGGGCATGTATGCCATATTGTGCTAGTATCATACCGAGACTTCTTTTCATACCCAGGCTCATATTCATCATCAACATTTTCACCACCATTACCATCACCATCCCAAGATCCATCGTCCTCGGCATAGTCTTCTTTGCCATTGTCATTGGTGTATCCTATTCTCGTTTCTCTCTTTCTCTCCTTTCTTCTGCTGTTAGTCTTCCTTTCAGCAACAACCTCCACAATCTCATCATCACATGGTTGGCAAACAAGCACATCGGATATATATACATCCTCTTCGTCACCATTCTCGCTTCCCGATTCTTCAACATCGTCTACTATCGATTCACCCTTACTCCCTCCTTGAAACCCAGGAAGGATACCAAGGTCCTCCGATCCAACTTCTTCCACCATGAAATCATTCATTGAGGAGGTATTAGGCGCAAATATGTTAATATGCGATCTTAACTCTCCATGAGACACCGGCATGCACGTAAAATTTTGTCTTTGTCGTTTGTGTAGGATCAATTAATTTAAAGATAGCAGAAGTGGGGCAAAATTAATTTATTTGTAGCTTCAGACGTACCTTCTGTTAGGGTTGAATACCTGGACCTGGTTACTCCGTTACCTGGTAGGGACCCCTTAAATGTGAAGTCAGTGGAATATAACAATATATTTTTCTGCGCGCTAGGCTAATCTCTATCTTGCATGATGATTGTTCCCGAACCTTCAGGTAGGGACCCTACATCCGCTGACCAGACCATCAAGGGGACCCCTGAAGAATACGCAAAGGCGCTCAACTATCATCGAGATGGCGTTCTCACCTCAATGGATGTAATCGACTCAGCATACTACTTGGGCCTGCGTGTGACCCCAGCCGAATTGGCTTCCATCCTCAAGGAGTTGAAGAACTACAAAAACCTTGCCGACCTTCCCTCCTCTGCCCCCACCTCTTCATCTCCTCCTTCATGCCCGACTACCATCCGGGTGTTCCAACTCTCCCCGTCAGATATCATGGAACAAATCCCCGGGAACATCAGGCTCATCACCAAGAATTGCTTGCCTCTTGCTCAGCATATCATCGAACGAGCAATATTATCGGTGCTCTCGCTCACGGCCATCAGTACCAGACGCTACGTTGCTGTCCGTCACAAGTACGATCCGTTAGACATTTTGAAAGTAACATTTGCATTTCAGTTGGTAGTGTCAATTATAGACGTCGGGCTCCTAACACTACCTGGGGCTATGGCTCTAGGAATACACGGAAATGAGCCACTTATACTAGACATCCTACTCTCGTGCAGAATAATGAGCGTGGTAATGAATGTAGGCACTGTGAGTTGCTCCCCTACCCCCACTACGACGTGTCTATCTTATCCACCCTACTTTCTCCCTCGCTCTTCACTCGCAGTTCATCCGAGAAGCTGTTTGGTTCTCACGTCGCGAAAAAACTGTGGAAGACGAGCTCTTTCGCTTCAAGAACAGAAGCTACTTCTGCAACGTGCGAACGCAACGGGGCAAGATGTCTGCATTTGAGTTTGTCAAGGATCTCGCTGTCCAGGCGCAGGACGACGAGCTAATCGACGGAACTCTTCACCGTCCCAGCCTCTTCGAAGGTCTCTACCACGGCCGCTTTCCGGACAGGAGAGGCAGCCTCCAAGCTGATCTCACATCCAAGATCTCACGGCATGAGTCGGCCGTGGACAAAAAGTATGGAATCGTCAACCTGCTCACCAGAGGTATTCTGACGATAAGTTTTAGTGCTGCGCTGGTGGCAGCAATTATCAAGGGGTTTGTTGAGGGTGGAGGAATGGACATGAGCGAAGACGTCCAGTCCGCCGTAATGGCGCAGCTTGTGTGCGCATCCATCTTCATTCTCATTGTCGGGACAGCTTATGCAGCTGGATTCATTGGCGAAGCGGTCAAGGACTTCCACAGACACGAGCGTGTGTTGCTGAAGTTCATGCAATCGGTGGGGCATCTGAACGATGCTGAAATCTCCGCAAAGGGGCACCCTGAGCTGATGAATATCGCCAATACTGACATCCAATACATCATCAAGGAAACTTCCGGGGACCTCCAAGCGATCTTCACTATCTATGACCTCATCCACGAATACATCAAGCTGCGGACAAACTTTCACAGCGGTTTCCTGAGCGGCATGATCCTCAGCGACGTTGCCGCTGCCGTACTCTTCCTGGTCTCCGCATCATTTGAAGAAGTGAATCTCGGCCCAGTCGCGACGAACCTACTCTTCGTCTTCGCTCTGGTGAGCGCAGTCCTTCTGATCGCTATCGCCCGACCCCTGGTGCGCTCGTCGTTCCTGATCCACGACGACTGGCTGGACTTCCTCGTCAGGCATCAACTCTTCCTTCTGAGTGAGCTCGCATCCCCCACCAATGCCCACGCGCTCAGCGAAACGGAGCGGCAAACCTACCGAGAGCAAGTGCAGCAGTTGGATTCGAAGATCCAACAGATGCGTGTGCAGCCCGCCCGCATTAAGGTGCTGGGGGTGGAGGCGACGATGGGGAGCCTCGTGCGGGTGCTGTCAGCAGTCGGGGGATCACTGCTATCCGGTCTCATGCGCCAGGCTGCCGACACTGAAAACTAATTATTATACGTAACCCAGAAAACTAATTATTATACGTAACCCCAACTCTTGTAAAACATAGCAATTCCAGTTCAAATCCAGAAGCCGTTGGTTTTTATATCTCTCCACACAGTTCACAACTCTCGCAAAAAATGTGCGCTTTAAGAATCTACTGACCACGTAGATGCGTTATAATAAGTAATTTAATACGAAACGCTCATAGTGTGGAGATATTTAACCTCAACAAAAAACCTTCCCTACAATCGCCAAAAGGAACGTTGCAAAGAAACTTTGAGAGAGGCAGTTTTGGTTGCACTCCAATATTAGCACCTTCTCGACACTTTCGCCTAAGTGGAGTAGCTTTAAGGCTTTGTTGATCACTTTCACGTCGTAATTTGCCGCTATAAACTTACATTCGGGATAGGTTCGCTCAAAAATGGAACCGCAATCAGAGGTACAATCGACACACAATTCATCAGAGACCACAAATGTGACAGTGCATAGTTTGGACGACTTGACAAAAGGTCAGCAGTTGTGCTTGGGATGGGCTTGGGAACAAGACTGGGATCGCATCAAGGGGTATGCCAAGGAACATGGTCCTGAGGTTTTGTTAGGCGTTTGGTCAGTGCATGTTGATGAGGGATGGAAGGTATGTTCAGTCCTCACAGAGGCCTCTGTTCACGATAATGTTGAGATGGTCAAGCTTACCTTGGAGGCCGGCTTCAACAACAAGGAAGCCATGTGCATAGCCGCAGATGCATCAATCACGAATAGTGACAATTCAACAATCTTGAGATTGCTCTTAGAATATGGACTTGACCCTAATATGGACCTACGAGTTGAAGGGGTGAAGAGCGACTCTTCCAACCTTTTGATGTCTGCTGCTTATGCGGGACACATTGATCACGCCATAGCACTTCTCGATCATGGAGCAAATGTGAACAAGACAGTGGTTGACACTAATGGAGTTTTAGTTTCACCACTTACCTTTACTATGGGTTATGGAGCATACGACTTATACAGGCTGTTTCTCACGCGCGGTGCTATTCCAACCACCAACGACGTGTTTAATGCCTTCAAACATTGCATCACAGCGTGCAAAGGAGAACACCCTAAGCTTAGTAGAGATGTCGCAATAAAGATGTTCACAACATTTCTTCATCTCGGAAAGCCTGATTCCGACGTAGTTCGAGACAAATTCAATTTATTCCATCCTTCCAGACGCGATCCTACAATCGCCAACATCACGAAGCATTACCTTCAAGGCCGTCCCTTCTGCTGCTTTGTTTGCGAGGCTCTAACTGCCAAGGAGCGCGACAAACTCCTAATGTGTCCCTGTCGCAACATCGCCTACTGCTCGAGGGAGTGCCAGCTCAAGCACTGGAAGGAGCACAAGGTGCTATGCACGGGACCGCTGAACGAAAGGGGGGAGAGTGAGGCAATGGTCAAGAAAAGATCAAAGACAGGGAAGGGAGCGGCGGCGGGAGCAACGGCGGTGGGAGTAGCGGAAGGAGCAGGTGCGACGGGGAAGAACGGCAAGAAGGGGAAGAAGGGTAGGGGTAAGAAGAAGTGAACGAAACATTACAGTAATGCGGCGGCTATAAGCAATTTTTCAGAATTCGGTGTACATCAAAATGCTTATTTTTTACCACGTTTGAAGCAAAACGTTAAGCAATTCCAGTTCAAACGCAGAACGACACATTTCTTTGTTCATTTCAGGATTCCTTCCGTCAATTAGTCCCACTCCCCAAAACTCCTTTCTTCCCACTTCCACAAATTCTCATGACTCAAGGTAATTGGCAATCTGAAAGTCGTCATACTCTCTTATTAGCATCTTAGTTAGCAAAAAAGGGCATATATATTTCTATAATCTACGTATGGCTATAATTAGGTCTCGACAGTCTCCCTCCGTCCTCCTCTTTCCTTCTTCTTTCCTCTTCCTTCGCTTCCTTTCCCTTTATTTCCCTTCTCTTCTCTTTCAATGCCTCTTTAATACTCTTATGTAGGCTTGAATACTCTTTAATCCTCTTTGAATTGCCTTTCAAACTGCCTTTGACCCGCAAATTCCTTCATCTCCATTTCTTACCCCTCAACCCTACCCCTCACTCTCCAAATCTTCTACTCCTCGCTAACCCATTACCCCTCCGTTACCCCTCCCCCACTCCCCCAATCCCCCAATCCCTTCACTTGTAGTTTTAACATCTGAACACTGTGCCCCTTTTCTATCATCTCTCCCCTCAACTCCTCCCTCTAACTTCCCCTGCCATTCAACCGAGTCCGTCCTGTCCTTCAAGCACACTCCCATATACGTCAGCTTGAGGGAGTTTGACTACGGGCTAGGGTACGGGGAGGGGGAATGGAAGGGAGAGGGACTGGGGGTTAAATTCGTACACCAGAGGTGAGAGGAGGGGGAGGGAGAAATGGAGAGGGAGACGGAGAGGGAGAGGGAGAGAGGGGGAGATAAGATAGGGACGCAGAGAGGGGGGAATTTGATTGTTTTTCTTCCCATGAAGAGATAGCCCACAATTCAAGATATCGCTGTATGATGTGCGACGTGCATTTCAGAGACACAAGCAATGATTTTTCGTTCATTTCAAAACAGAACGCCAGCGACCAGAATGCTGGTAACCTCCAAATGGCTACTAAACAACCATCCTGAGGAACAAACAAACAACACGACAGCGCCCCCCCCCCTCCCACCCAACATTTCCTTACATTTCTTCTCTCCTAACCCCCCCCTCCCATCCAATCCTTCCAATTCCCACAGGGTCAAGCTCCCCCCCTCCTCCCCACCCTCCACTGAAGCCCCCAAGACAATCGGCGATGCCCTTTACGAGTCCACCAAGGCTACCCACGAGACCCTAACCACCACATTCCTCGTGCTCCTCTCCGATGTTGGTACCGAGGTAGCCTCCATTCCCGTCTCCAAGGACGACGTTGTTTCCGTCGTCACCTCCCTCCTAGGCTCTCACCCTTCTGCACCGACCCTAACAAAGTGCGTCTCCGACTGCGTAAACGCTACCCCAGCATCCACCACCAACCTGATCCCCCCCGTAGTCTTCGCGGCCGACATACCTGTAACCAAGCACACTAGCCTCACGCAGGAGCTACTGTACCCCGTACCATCCGACAAGTTGACGTGGACTTGCGGGGTTCACCCTGGGGAGTACAAGAACGACGGTAACCTCTGGCTTAACTTATCAGACGGTTTCATCGGTGGGGGGAGGAAGAACTGGGATGGGTCGGGTGGGACGGGTGGGGGGTTAGAGCACTACGAGTCCACGGGTAAGACTCGGCCGCTAGCTGTTAAGATCACGACCCTAAGCAGGGATTTGGTTGGGGTTGACTGCTACAGTTACGACGAGGACGACATGGTAGCCATACCTAACCTAAGGGAACTCTTGGACGGGCTGGGGGTTGACTATAAGAGCATGACGAAAACTAGCAAGACGACGAGCGAGATGGAGGTCGAGCTTAACATGAACTACGACTTCTCAGCCATCACGGAAGAGGGGGGGAAACTCCCAAAGGTTAACTGCCCGGGAGTAACCGGACTCAAGAACCTAGGGAACACTTGCTACATGAACAGCGTACTACAGCTGCTGGCGCAGATTGAGGAGGTCGGTGATAGGTACAAGGGTTACAACGAAGGTTGGGGGGGAGGGGGAGGGGGAGCTGAGACTGACCTTGGTGTCCAGATGGGTAAGGTAATGAAGGCCATTTGTGAGGGTGGTTATGGGAAGGTTGTTAGCATCGAGGAGGCGGAAGGAAACATGAACAAGGGGGAGGAGGAGCTGGGGGAGGATGATGTTAACAACCCGCTAGAACAGGTGAGAAGAGGGAAAGGGGGGGAAGGGATGGGAGGGAGGGGGGGGGCATCAACGAACGACAAATGCTTGCTTGCTCTTAGCTAACTCCAACCCCCGTCCCAGGTCGCTCCTCACATGTTCAAGGTCGCCGCAGCCTCCGGTAAACCCGAGTGGTTAGGTGGGCAGCAGCAGGACGCGGGGGAATACCTTAGGCACCTCCTCGCCGAAATGGAGAAGTACGAAGGAGAGGGAGGGGGGGATATGGGCAGCAGGAGGATACTGGAGTTCGGGACCTTGAAGGAAATGGTCTGCGGGCAGGACGGGATGAAAATGTACAAGGAGGGGGAGGGGGATGTGGTCATGGAACTTAGGGTACCGATGGAGAAGGCTAGGAGGAACGTCAAGAAGGTGCAGGAGGGGGAGGAGGATGAGGGGGGAGGGAAGAAGGCCAAGACTGAGGAGGAGGTGAGGGTTGGGGGGGGGGCTTCCTGGGGGCGAGGGGGGGGGAAGGAGGAATCGATCTTAACTAACTCCCCCACACCCCCACTCCCCCCCCCAAAAAAAACTCCCAAAACCCTCAGCCGCCCGTCGTCTCTCTGCAGGACTGCCTCGAGAGCTACGTCTCCCAGAGCGTGATGGAGGGTTACAGGTGGTCCCACCTCGGCAACTCCGTAGCTGACGCATACGACAGGACGGGGGTCACAAACTTTCCACCTTACCTAGCGGTGCTGGTTAAGAGGTACGAGGTAGACCCGGTCACTTGGACGCCGAAGAAACTTAAGGTCGACGTGGAGGTACCGGACTCGATCGACCTGGGTTTCATGAAGATGATCAAGGAGTCGGGTGACATGGTGCTCCCCCCCTCCGATTCCGATTCCGGCGGTGCCGCCGCTGGCGTCTCCGTCAACCCAGTGCTACTACAGCAGCTTGTGGAGATGGGGTTCGGGGAGAACGGGTGCAGGAAGGCGCTGATCGAGACGGGGGGGGAGGACGTTGAGGCTGCAATGAACTGGGTCATGGAACACATGGGGGACGCTAACTTCAACGACCCGATCGCGGAGGGGGGGGGGAAGGGGGGGGGAGGGGGGGGGGAAGAGTACCCGGAAGTCGTGAGCGATATATTCGCTATGGGGATGTTCCAACTTGAACACGTAAAGGCGGCGGTAGGGTGGGCGAAGGGGGAACAGGCGAAGGCGGCTGACTGGCTGTTCAATAACATGGACGGAATCGATGAGAAGGTCAAGACCATCATGCCAAAGGAGGAGAAGGGTGAAAAGGTGAGAGTTCTGCCTCAAGTGGGTGTCGACCAACGCTGAGCAAGGGTAGAAATCCCCCCCCTATCTCACCCCCCCACGTTCTCTCTTTCCCCTACTACTCAGGCCCCTCCCGTCCCTCTCCTCGACGGGCCATCAACTTACAAGCTCTGCTCATTCGTGTCCCACATCGGGCCCAACACAAACTCGGGGCACTACGTTTGCCACGCTTTGAAGGGGGGGAGGTGGGTCATATTGAATGATGAGAAGACTGCATTGAGTAGGAACACACCAAAGGGGAAGGGATTTATTTACTTGTTCAAGAGAGATTAAGAGAGGGAGGGATAGGGGGGTGGGGGGGGATGAGGGGGGGGAGTGGGAGGAGGGCTAATAAGAATTTCGCTAGTGAATTTCGCTGTTGAATTTATTATATGTATTGGCCCGATTGTGTATCAGAGGAGTTCGAAAGGAGGGGTGCCTGGAATTCACAAAGGAATTCCACTAAATTTAGGGACAAATATATCAAAATAAGGTGAGGCTGACAACAATGACAATGTTAAGGCTTTAATAACCGGTTGTAGTTTGTCCTATCGTTGATTTTTATCTCCTATTCACGTCAAGGAACCAAGTTATTTCCCCTCAATCGAGGTCGAGTATTCTTGGGGTTTTTCCCCGTCTTATTACCGTCTTATAGACGAGATAATACTACTTTCGGCCCTATTTCCGATATTATCAGTGTCATATTGGGTTGCTATCGGGCAGAGACCCGCTATTGACGCCGCAATGACATATTCCTTGAGGGTCTCACCACCTCCTTTGTCAATCACACCACTAACCTCCTGTCAATAATGTAGGGAATTCACAGATAAACAGAATCAAATACTTTGGGCTTTCAACTGTTACCGAAAAGACGGGTTGAAAGATCCTCTCAACCCCAGGACTCTCCCCTTCCAAAATGCCCCAAACAGCAGTATACTATGGCACAGACGAGACAGGGAGGTTCAGAGACAATAGTGAACTCACAGAAGTGACTTTTGTAGAGGGAGTGACGTCGATTGCCGATGAAACCTTCTACGGATGCTCCTCCCTCGCAGCCATCACAATCCCGGATGGAGTGACGACAATTGGCGTTCGCGCCTTCAAGGGATGCTCCTCCCTCACGGCCATCACAATCCCGGACGGAGTGACAACGATTGGCAATTACACCTTCCGTGGATGCTCCTCCCTCACAGCCATCACCATCCCGGACGGAGTGACAACGATTGGAGAACGTGCCTTCTGCGAATGCTCCTCCCTCACGGCCATCACAATCCCGGAGGGAGTGACGATGATTGGCAAATCCGCCTTCTTGGGATGCTCCTCCCTCACGGCCATTACCATCCCAATTGGAGTGACGACAATTGGCAACAACGCCTTCTATGGATGCTCCTCCCTCACCGCCATCACCATCCCGATCGGAGTGACAACGATTGGCAAGGGCGCCTTCTACGGATGCTCCTCCCTCACAGCCATCACTATCCCAGACGGAGTGACGACGATTGACAAATACGCCTTCTACGGATGCTCCTCCCTCACGGCCATCACAATCCCGGAAGGAGTGACGATTTGCAAACGCGCCTTCTACCGATGCTCCTCTCTCACGGCCATCACCATCCCGGACGGAGTGACGACAATTGGCAAAAACGCCTTCAGGGATTGCTTCGTCCTGACAAAACTCATTCTATCTCCTGCCGTTTCCATCGGTGAAGACTGCTTCTTGAACTGCACTGCCCTAATCGCTGCCGCTGCTGATAAAAACATGCCGACTGTCTCTGACCTTCTCCATTACAGGTGGCACCGCAATGTCGCTATCATCGAACGCGTCAACGCTCTGCTGTGCCTTAAGGGAACCTGGGATCATGTGGAGAATCCACCCAGGAGATCGGGTAGGAAGCGGAAGCGAACTGATGGAGTTGAAGCCCCCGCGCTAAGGGTAACTCCAGCACGTGAGAAGATTCCGAAAGTTTTGTGGAGAGTCATTCTGGAGTTTCTCTAACTAGGCTGGTTGTATAGTGCCGTGTTGTTGTATAAATAAAAGTATAAATTCTTCCCTCTAATATAAAGTTTTGGGCTTGGACCCTCCTTCCTTTCTCCTTTTCCAATTGATTTAGTGGGCCATCCCTAGTGTGTGTATTGACATCACATGCTGCAATTGTGTTTCAAAGTGATAGTGCTGTTGTTCTTAATGTTATCATTGTCTCATCGTTGTAGTGGATTGTTAATAAGAGGGGTATCAACAACTCGCACAAGTCGGCCATTTGTTATCAATCAATTATATTCATCTGACTCATCAAATGAGGATAAGAAGGGTATGAGCAAGCGCGCTGATAAACCATTGTCACACAGCCACTCCAACAAGAACAAAGAAGCATCATACACAGAGTTTGCTAGTGAATATCACAACCCTGTCATGGTAGAAACCATATTATCATACTTACCAAAGCGTAAAAAGGGACAACAATTGAAGATTTGCGACCTCACTTGCGGTGGGGGTGGACACTCAGAGGCCATGCTCATGCACTACGTTAAAGAGGGGAAAAGAAACAAGGAAGAATATAAGGAAGGACAAGCAAAAGAAGGACAAGACTCCACTGGGGAAGTTACTGTGTACGGGGTAGACCAGGACGAGGAGAGCGGGAAACAGACTAGGGAGAGGCTGGGGAAATTCATGGAGGGGGTAGAGGGGGTCAAGTTTATGGGGATTAATAAAAACTTCGGAGACTTGAATTGCCAGGACTTTCAAGGTGAGATGATCGCATTATTGTAGTAAATAGTGAAGCGAGGGGAAGTGGTGTACTCAAAACGAGAAAATGTATATAGACGCTTATTGAACACCCATCTCCTTTTCCTCAAAACTTACACAATCTACCCCCCCCCCTCCCCCCCCCCACGCACAACCCGCCTAGGCTCGCAGGTAGACTTCGTCCTCGGTGACCTCGGTGTATCCTCCCACCAGATCGACCTCCCCTCCCGTGGTTTCAGTTACTCCCATGAGCTTACATCATCCCCACTCGACATGAGAATGTCGTCCTCCCTCCCCCTTACCGCTGCTGACATTTGCAACGAATGGAGCGAAGAGGTTATTAGGAAAGTTCTTGTAGAACTAGGAGACGAGGACTGGAGGGTTGCGGGTAAGATCGCGGGGAGCATCGTTGAGAGGAGGCCACTGAAAACTACGGGGGATTTAGTTGATGCTATTAATAACGTCGTACCTAAATGGTCGAAGAAGGTGAGAGAGAAAGAGAGAGAGAGAGAGTTATGGAGGGACGGGGGGAGCAAAGACGGCAAGGGTGCGCGTCCCCCCGTGACGAAGGTCGGGAACAAGCTTCACTAACACGCGCACTCAACAAAACCCAAAAACAAATATCGGGGGGAAAACACACACGCAGTCACCAAGGAAGGGAGCGCTGAAGACGACGAGCAGAGCTTTCCAGGCGCTTAGGGTTGCAGTGAACGACGAGGTCGGTGTACTGGAGAGACTATTCGAGAAGGTACTTCCCGAGGTGAGAGCCGGGGGGGGGAAGGGAGGAAGGCCTGAGACCGAATGAGGAAAAGATGATTACACTTTACACACAATCTTGCCACCACCCCCCCCCCACACACACACCTACACACAAATGCAACCACTCCCTCCCCCCCCCCACACACACACAACACACCTTCTCGTGACTCATAGCAAACCCCCTTCGTAACCCTCTCGCCCCCCCCCCCCGCCCCCGCCCCCCAAAATGTAACGCATTTGTCTTATATAGATAACGAAGTCGGGAGGTACTGTAGCTGTCCTTACATACCAAAGCATGGAGGACAGGGTTACCAAACAGGCCTTCACGCAACACTATGAAAGTAACGGGGGTATTAGAAAGGTTAGGAAGGAAAGGTGAGTTATGAGATTAGGGTTGAGTGTGGACGATGGGGGGTTATGTTATGGAGCCTTCGGGGGAAAAGTTTTACTAACCGAAACTACACCGCGACAGCATTGAGAAGGACCTTTGGGGGAATGATGTCGTGGAGGGGGAGAAGGTTTGGGACGTTGTTAATAGAGGGGGGGAGAAGGCGAGGAAGGAGGAGGTGGAAGTTAATAGTAGAGCCAGGAGCGCGAGGTTGAGAGTGGCGAAGAGAGGGAAGAGACTTGAATAAAATATGACCACGACATTAAAAACATAACCGCACTTTTGTACTCCAAAACTGGGACGTCTATTCGTTTGCATCACGACCCCCCTCCAACACCATCTTCTCCCCTCTCCCTCCTCTCCTTCAGCACCCTTTCCTTCTCCACCAGCGCCCTCAAAAGCGCAGCCTGCATATTCGTCATGACCCCGAACCCCCCTTCCTCATCCTCCTCATCCTCGAAAACCCCGTCCAGTATACCCCCCTGTATCGCGCACCCCATCGCCACTGCGTGCACCGGTGGGACTTCCTTCAAAACTGTGGGCGTCACGCCTGTCAAGGTCGTTAAGAGTGATGATATTAAAGGGACGCGAGTTGAACCACCAACGAGAATCACGCGGGAAAGAGAACGACGACCGGGGGCGTCCTTGAGAGAGGAAAGGGGGATCCCTGTTGTGTCGACCACCTTTTGCTTGGCTGATTTGTATGACTGGATCTGTGAGGGGGGGTTGTGAGCGGGGTTGGATACGGTTATGCAGTCACGTCTGGATTGCTTATTTTTGGGGGGGGGGTTTCCCGCTCACCTCAGTGTCCCTCATACGAGCTGCCTTCCTCCCCCCCTCCTTCCCTCCGAAGAGCTTCTCCTTTGTGAACGGCGAGGCGTCCCCCAAAAGGCAAATGTCGCCTAGGATGCAGGCCTCGCGGACTGGGTTTATGAGACGAGGTAAAAGGGGCTCCAAACATTTGTTCAGCTCGGAACGGGTCACAGAGACACGGGTTGAGCCCGGCAAGATCTGCGGGAAGGGGGGGGGGAGGGGGGGGGGGGATAAGACGCACTAAGGACAAATTAAACTTCTTCATGTAACTCCACTCACTTCACCACCGTCACCTTCCCCAAAGTCCTCGAGCCCTCTCCCAGCAACTGGGAGACCCACCATCCTCTCCACCTTGTTCGATGAGCTTAACTTGATCTTCGCCTCCCTCGCAAAGTTCTCCCACTCATTCCACCCATCCCCCCCGTACTTCTCCCACAGATAGCTCGCCAGAAGCTTGTCAAAATCGTCGCCCCCCAAGTACCTGTCCCCTCCAGTCGCTAGTATTTCAACACCCGCAACAACGCCGCTGCTCTTGTATCCCACGTTAACCACCGTGACATCAAAGGTCCCGCCCCCTAGATCAAACACTAAAATGTTCTCCTCCGTGGGGGAAGAAGAGGGCCCAACCTCCTCCTTACGCCCGCGGGAAGCCACCGAGTACGCAAGGGAGGCGGCCTCAGGCTCCGTAATCACCTTTACCCTGACAGCGTCCCCAACACCAGAGTCAGAAAAGGCGGCCTTCACGCAGCTCTCAGTCTCGCTAAGGAGATAGGGGTTACGGGTGAGCTTGCGAAGGCGGGAAGCGTGGAACCATGCGACGACAACCCCCGATACGTGAATATCCCCTTCGCTCCTAGCCCTCTCACCTCTTCTGGACTTCATTGAAATAAGCAGGAACCCCAACAACACATCCCTTCACCGAGGGGAGAGACGGGTGCTGAGACAGCAGGTGGCGCACGACACACGTCGATATCGTCGTCGGGAGGATGGTTGAAGGAAGGGGGGAAGTAATGTAAGATGCCTGAGCAGGGGCTGGGGTTTCTATTCGGTGCAGCCTAATGGGATTATTTCTGGCGTCCTCCATCAACCCAGTATTATTCAGCTAAGGAGGGCAGGGAAAGTAGCGGGGTGTGGTGAGGTGGGGGGGGGGGGGGGG
>BRYA01000537.1:6656-28240 GCA_030267965.1 Triparma columacea
TCCCGCCCACCCCTTAGCACAGTTTTTCACAACGCAAGAAGAGAAGATCTAACAATACCTCGGATCCCCCCCCCCCCCCTTCCCCTCCCCCCCTTCCTCTCAAATAAATTTTTTCCCCCCAAAGGACACCACGTCCTACGTAGAATGCCCCGGGGTTTGCAACGGCGTCCACTACGGTAGCTGCTCACCTTCACACGCAAATCTACCACCACCCCCAACCCCCAAGACCGGCATGGTGGGAACTTTGAACGATAGGGGGAGGGAAGTATACGAGGATTGGATATTGGGAGGTGAGGCTGAAAGGGGAGGGGAGGTTAGGGTACCTGACGGGACGGCTGTTAAGTATAGAAGGAACAATGGGAAGGGACAGTGGACGAGGGATATAGGGGGGTACGTTAACGGGGGAAGGATGGTCGAGAGAGATGAAGGGAAGGAAGGGGGAGGTAGAAGGGAAGGTAGAATTTGGATGTATAATATTACAGAACGGTGGGATGGGGGGAAACTTGTGAAAAGTAACTTGAAGGGGAAGGGAATAAAAGTGGGGGATAGAATAGGTGGAGAGAACGCGAGAGAGGTCAGGAGGGCATGGTACCCGTACCGTGATATTGGTGTCGACTGGAGTAGACTATCCGTCTCTGTTCCTGACTACAAGTTAAACGGCATTGAAGAGGTGTTGGAGAAGGAAATTGACAGTGGAGAGTGGGAGGAAAGGAGGGAGTATTTGGACGAGGTCAAGTGGCTCTTTACGGAGGAGGGCATCTTCCGCTATTTGCTCTACAAGGTTACTCACTTTAGTGGATTCGCTATGCTCGTTAGCACCGAGTACTGCGATGCGCTCGCGAGAAGCAAAAGGAAGGAGATAGGAGACGAAGCTTTAAGTTGGATTGACTTTGAAAACTGGAGGTTGAAGCAGTGGGAGATTGACAACTTGAGGAATGGAGTTGAGGGGTAGGCGGCTGGCTGGTGGTAGGCGGTGGGGGAGGGGGGGGGTGGTGGGGAGGGTGGTGACAAAAGTCGCACTGTTTGTCATTGTATTTGTGGTTGTCATTGTTTTGTTACTTAACGGGGAATTTCATTTTATCTCTTCACATTTTATCTTCATTTAATCTTCCATTTTATCGTTCATTTGGGTTATGATATATCTTCATTTTAATAATTCCTTCCTTTCTTCCTCTTCACCCCCACCCTCTGCATTACAGAACAATTCAACGGTCGGTAACTAATATTGGGCGCTTTACTCCTACGATCTCCCCAAAAACACAAATCTTGCTATCGTTATACCATCCATTGACTTTTTCCTCGCATGCGCCCCCAAATGTGGAGAAATAGACCCCTTCGTTATGCTTCTTCGTCGTCGTCCAAATTGGTTTCTGTGCGATTATTTGGCCATCAGAGGAGTATATCAATATTACTACTGTCGATATGGGGAGCCACTTATAAGGTACTTTCATTTCAATGGCACATTCACCTCCTAGACGTCACAAATAGGATATATTGGACACTTCTTTGGGCCAAACAAAAGCCGCCTGTCATAAGTTATTATCATTGGTAATGGCACTTTTAACCTCCTAGACGTCACAAAGAGGATATTATGGACACTTTTCTAACTCTCCAATCGCTCCGCAGCAATACAACATGAAGATACTACTTACTATTTTCCTGTTCTTCCTCCTGGCTCCCGCAACTTCTCCTGCACCCACCTGTGTGGACACAACTGGCCCGATCTCTAGCACGAGAACCCAAAGGACGAAGTATTGCTCTGTTATCCAAAGCAAACTGAACGCAGCGAACAACCAGGACGACGCAGCTGAGTTCAACAAAGTCTTTAACAGGAACTGCGGCCCCGGCACTGCTACCTCGCAGTGGAGCTACTTCCCCGGCAACTGCACGTGCACATGTGCCATGGAATTCACTGGACCCACTGACAACCCGACGCCTGCACCAACTCCCGCGAGTACTCCTGCTCCTACGCTTGCACCCACAACTCCGCAGCCAACTGACAGCCCGACGCCTGCGCCCACTCCTGCACCTACGCCTGCGCCTACGCTGGCCCCCACAACTCCGCAGCCAACTGACAGCCCGACACCTGCGCCCACTTCTGCACCCACTCCCGCGCCTTTTCCACCCTGCCTCGACGATTGTAGCTTCAGAAGGGCAATTGCTGTCTGGTTTTCTAATTCTACACTTGCGACAATCACATACGGCAGCATCACGGACTGGTGCACGAAGGATGTCACTGACATGTCGTTTGCATTTAACTCCAGAACGGCATTCAACGAGAATATCAGCGGATGGGATGTCTCGAGTGTCACTGATATGCAGTTTATGTTCGATAACGCAGAAGCCTTCAACCAGGATATTGGGAGTTGGAATGTCTCCAGTGTCACTGACATGGGGTCTATGTTCTATTACGCGACCGACTTCAACCAGAATATCGGTAGTTGGAATGTCTCGAGTGTCATTAACATGCAGTTTATGTTCGATACGGCAGAAGTCTTCAACCAGGATATTGGGGGTTGGACTGTCTCGAGTGTCACAAATATGGCGAATATGTTCGGTGGCGCTAATGTCTTCAACCAGGATATTGGGAATTGGAATGTCTCCAGTGTCACTGACATGGAAAGTATGTTCTATTACGCGACCGACTTCAACCAGGGTATTGGTAGTTGGAATGTCTCCAGTGTCACAAATATGGCGTTTATGTTCCGTGAGGCAAATGTCTTCAACCAGAACATTGGAAGTTGGGATGTCTCTAGTGTCACTACCATGTATTTCATGTTCGCTGAAGCAAGTGCCTTTGTCAAGGACGTCACGGTCTGGAACGTCTGCAAAGTCTCGGATGGGTTTGGGTTTATTGACATGTTCCTTGACTCCGGCCAAGAAAACACTACTCTGGTACCCCCCGCAAACGGAGAATGCATTGATTGCCCTAATAGTACCACCTCTGGCTCCGGAAAGTACGTAACGGGCGGAAACAATTGCACCTCAGAGTAGGCGGACATATCGGACGAGGACACATCGGATGAGGAGTAAGGGGGGCAAGGGCAAGGGCAAGGACAGGGACAGGGACAGGGACAGGGACAGGGACAGGGACAGATCAGTCTAACTGCCCCCACTATCTCGCCACCAACATTAATGAATGAGAGGATTATTCTTCGTGATAAAATTTATTTATTCAACCCCAAAAGCTTCGGATTTCGGATTTCGGATTGGGCTCGATTTCGGGATAATTTGGTTGTCATTTGCCACTCTCCTATCTACGCCATACCAACATTTAAGGCGATAAGACAATAATATAGGGTGTAATACGCAGTAATATTCCCTTTTATTCCACAATATCAGCCGTAAACAACCAATACCCTCATTTCTATCGACCTCCCCGTCCCCAATAGTATCCCCAAAAACACACAACAACACTATATAAACCCGTCAACAATCATGCATTCTCGAGGAAGTCGCTCAACTTCAGGTCTGAAGTCTATAGATATGTTCAGAAAGATTCCTATTGACCTTCAATCCTCATCCTCTTTAGCTTCTCCCCTGTCCCTCTTCACTCTTGGTCTCATGGCCATCCTTCTCCTCGCTGAGACTATCGGTTACCTGAACGGCACCGTCCTTTGGGAGGAGATAGAGCTCGACACCGATTCCAACGCCCAGTTTGGTAGCAGATCTCCCTCAACGTTTCCCAACAGGGGGGCAGCCATGCTCGGCCGGAGGGAGGGCAAGATCATTGTAGAGTTCAATTTCACCCTCCTCGACCTGCCTTGCGACCACGTTGAGGTTGACCTCTTCGACGACCTCGGCACCCGTTCTCTCGACCTCGTTACGAACATTGAGAAGTGGAAGATTGACTCAGAGGGTAAGCGGAGGCAGTACGCCGGTAGGAACAAAGCTCAGAACGACGTTCTCCACGACCATGATAAGGAGGGCACCAACAACATCCACGGTACCCTCGAGTCGCTCCACACCGACGGCGTCCACGCCTTGGACCTGGGGGGGGGGAAGGCAAAGTTCGAGGAGGGCCTGAAGAAGCAAGACTACGCCTTCGTTGACTTCTACGCGCCGTGGTGCATATGGTGCCAGAGGCTTGAGCCGGCGTGGGAGAGGCTGGGAGAGACGGTCGACCTGGAGGACACAGTGGTGGGGAAGGTTGACTGCGAGGCTGACAGGGTGCTTTGCCAGGAGCAGGGGATCAAGGTAAGGGCGGACTTCGGCAATATATATATATACTTCCCTCGTGGTAATTTTTACTCATCATTCACTTTGCTCTTCTACCACCTTAGGCGTACCCCACCCTCCGAATGTTCCACAAGGGGGACAAGTGGGGGGGTGACTATAAGGGCGATAGGACGGTCAACATGATGAGAGCCTTCATAGATCATGTTAGGGATGACACTGGGGCGTCCGACGGGAAGGAGGGGAAGGAGGAGAAGGAGTTTAAGAGGCTCAAGACAAACAACAAGTCCAAGCAGAAGAATGTCAAGCTTTGGAACGAGGAGGACCACCCGGGGTGCATGATCGTGGGGTACGTCTGGGTCAACAAGCTGCCCGGAAGGATCCAGGTCGAGGCCAAGAACGGCTTCCAGGACCTCGATGCCAAGATGGCCAACCTAAGCCACACTGTGAACAAGCTGACCTTTGGCACCCAGGTCGCCCGCCGCAGCAAGAAGCTGTTCTCGTCCATCCCCGAAGGCTACAAGCACACCGAGACTATGAACGGTAACTGGTACGTCACCAAAGAGAGCCACGAGGCGTTCCACCACTTTGTCAACGTCGTGCCCACCAGATACCAGACGGAGGACAACAGGGGCTTCATCGCGGGCACCACAATCAGGATGTTCGGGGGCTTCCTAAGCGGCCTCACCGGGATGCTGGGAAGTTTGATCTCGGGAGATAAGGGGTTCTTCGAGTACAACCAGATGAAACACAGCTCCCAGAAGGTTGCCTTTAAGGAGGACGCCGTCCCAACCTTTGAGATCGGCTACGATATCGACCCCCTGATAATCAACTTCGGCAAGAGGAAGCCCAGCTTCTGGGGATACGTAGTCAAGGTAATGGCCATTATTGGGGGGGTGTACACAGTGCTTAACCTGGTGGACAGAAGCGTGGACAGCGTAAGCAAGAAAATGGCCTAAAAAGGAGATGGTTGAAAAAAGGTATAGGACGAGATCGAGCACAATTAAGGGCGCTAGCAAACAATTTAATGCGAAAGATTTACTTTCAAACCCTTATGTACACTTTTCAGAACCTTGCCCGTATATATCACACTGGGGCTACCTTGGCGGTCTTCCCCTTTCTATTCTCCACTTTCGGTGTTTGGTCGTCAGCCCCCTTGGCCGTCGTTTCCCCTCCCTCCTCCATCTTCGTTTTCGCCCCCGCCCCGGAGAACTTATGCCCCCCGCTCCTGGACTGGGCGAACAGCTCCTCGGTGTAAAGCCTGCTCCCGCCGCCAGAGCTCCTTTTCATGTTTGGTGGAAACTCGAGGCTGCCGCCCTTGCGACCGGACTCCACTTCGTTGGGGTTAACCAGACCGCCCGATGTCGCCGTGCCTATGCTTCCGAGACTGAGGAGGGGGGGGCGGGGTTAGAGATTAAAGCTACAAAAATCCAACAAACTAAACGCAACCCTTCCAACTCCTCACTTCACTCCTCGCCCCTCCTCCGCTCTCACCTGGCCCTCCTCCCGCCCTGCCTTGCCATCTGGACCCTCCTCATCTCCTCCGCATCCACGGCTTGCAGTCCCTTGTATCCGTCGACGGGTGTTGCCGACCCCGACCCCGACCTGCTTCCCCCCCCGAAGAAGCGCCCTTTGCCGCTCATGAACTGTGCGAGGGGGCTCTGGAGGGGGAGGGAGCCGAGGCTGCCTTGGCCGCTGCGGCCGCTGTAGACTCGAGAGCCGTCGTTGGTGGGGGTGGAAGTACCCGCCTTCCAGAGGTTGCACTCGTTCAAAAGGAGGTCGAGGATCTCGGAGAAGTCGGGCCTGTGTTCAGGGTTAGACTTCCAGCATCTCCTCATGAGGCTGGCTACCGCAGTCGGCGTTCCCTTCTTGATTGTGGGCCGGAGCCCCTTGTGGGCGACTGCGTACGCTACTTCCAATCCTGTCATTTCCTTGTGCGGAATGTCGTGGGTGAAAATCTCCCAGAGTACCACTGCGAAGCTATAGACATCTGCCTTGGTACCGCTCTTCTCCTTCCTGATCACCTCAGGGGCCAGCCAATAAGGCGTTCCTAGTTCCTTCATGGTGCTCCCACCGTTGCTCTTACTTTCCAGCCTCGACAAGCCGAAGTCACATATTTTCACCGTCATGGTGCTGTCGATTAGGAGGTTCTTGCTCTTAAGGTCCCGTTGGACGACCTTAGCCCTGTCGTGGAGGTATTTCATCCCCCTCGCGACGTCGATAGCAAATCTTATGCTCTCCATGAAGTCGATTTCGAGCTCAGATCTCGGCGAATTCTGCCCCTCCACATGACCTTCATTTACAGAAGATTTCGTCATGTTTCTCCCCTTAGACTCAGGGGTCTTAGCTCCAGCTCCAGAAGAGTTCCTGGAGGCCTTTCCAGAGGAAGAACCGCTTTCAAGGGAGTTTTCGCTCTCTTCGATTATCATCCCTGAATCATTACTTTCGGGAGGCGCATTCAAGTAATCAAACAAATTCCCCCCCGTGATGTACTCCATCACAAGGCAGATATTCGGCTTGAGCAGGCACGCACCCAAAAAGAGCACGATGTTGGGATGGTGAATCTTGGACATGATCTTGACCTCCCTCAGAAACACTGCAAGTTCCTCGTCCTTAAGGGTGCTGCTCGGGCATTTGACTGCTACGTCAGTGTCGAGCCACTCCCCCGTGTAGACGTCGCCAAACTGCCCCCCCCCTATCCTCTTGTGGAGCTTGATCTCTGAGAAGGGGATTTCCCACTCATACTCGATGAAGTTTGCAGGGTTGTCAGGGTCCCCAGCCGTCTTGGCAAAAATGACGCTGCCGCCGCTGTTTACGTTCCCCTTGTCTACGCTCTTCCTCCTCTGGTATGACGGTATAGAGTCTTCGCTCCCTTTGCCCTCCTCAATCCTCTTGGCCTCCTGGAGGACATCCCTGTGGCTGGGCCTTCGGCCCCGGTTTGCAGACTTTTTATCCGATCTCGAATGTTTATCCGAATGGAAGTCCTCAGGCCGGAGAAATGTGACTATCTTGTTCCTAGGGTCAGCATAAAGAGTTATCAACTCCCCTCGCTTTTTGAGGTACATGAAGCTTGTCACACATAGAATGAAGAACAGGGCCCCGATGACTGAAAGTGCTATCACTTCCGGTACTACCAAGCTCGGGTCACAAGTGGTGGCTTTTTCAGCTTCCATGAGGCAAAGTTAACCCTCCCCTTGTGTTCAACCGAGGGACTGTGGTTGTGGGTGTTGAGCTTGACCAGACCGGCGTTAGGATTGGCTGCACCCACCGATAAATCAAGACCGGAAGTACCCTGCTCGGGCGGGGAGAAATTGGAGTATCTACAAACACTGAATCGTGTATTTTTTGGGAGAAGGTTGAGTCAATAATTGACAATCAGTCATCAAACATTGTTCTAATAATATAAGCAATACCACCCGTAATGCTCCGTACCAAACCCGCTAAACTTATATTACCACCCCTTCCAAAAACCTTCATTCCGCTTGTAGCCTTGCCTAGTCCCCACCGTTGTTGACAGCAGCACTCATAACACTGGTCTCACCCATGAAGGTGAACTCCTGGAAATCAAGTTTCTCGTCCTTTCCTGGCTTCTGGCAGATGCTGTCCTTGGCCTCAGCCCTAAGGTACGTCTTAGGGACATACTTGCAATCGAGCTCGTTCGAGACGTCAGGGACGTAGACTGGTCTGACCTCCTTCTTGTAGAGGGCCTCCCAATTGATGCTCGAGAAGAACTTGTGGTTCTTGAGGTCGTCAATGTTATTGCCAAGACGCTTCGTAGGGTCGACGGTGAGTAGAGCCCTGAGGACGCTGCATGCCTTCTCGCTGAAGCTGAGGGGGAACTGTGGGGTGCTGTTCATGATGTTGAAGAACATGATCTTCCTGTTCTTGTCGTAAAAGGGTGTCCTGCCAGCCTGCATCTCGTAGAGCAAAATTCCGAAGGACCACCAGTCCACGGCGGCCCCATACCTCTTCCCCCTAAGTAGCTCCGGGGCGATGTACTCCGCTGTTCCGCAGAAGGTGCTGGCGGCGTCGTTGCTCTTGACGTTTTGCTTGCTCAGGCCAAAGTCCGTCAAAGCCACGTGGCCTGACCCGTCCATGAGCACATTCTCAAGCTTCAGGTCCCTGTAGATAATCTCGTGGGAATGCAAGTGGGAGAGGGCGAGGAGTAGCTCGGAGGCGTAGAAACGTGCCCTGACCTCAGAGAAGCACCTCGACTTTCTAAGGTGGTAGAAGAGGGAGCCACCCGCGTAGAAATCTGTAATCAGGTAAAGTTTCTCCTCGCTCTGGAAGGCGAACCTGAGGGGGGCGAGGGGGGGGATGTATAAGTTCATTCCATTTCTTCGCAATTAAAATTTGGCAGACACGCCCCCCTCTCACCTCAGGAAGACGACGAAGGGGTGGCGAACTTCGAAGAGAATGTCCCTCTCGCTCTTTGTGTGTTCAACCTGGCCCTTTGCCGCGATAACACTCTTCTTGAGCACCTTCATGGCAAAAATCTGTCCTGCGCTTGGGGGGCTCTTCTTCCTTACAAGCATAACCTTCCCAAAAGCACCCTTTCCAACCACCTTGAGGAGGTCGAAGTCCTTGACTCCTAGTGACTTTCCGTCCCCAGTGTACTGAACCGCTTCCTCCCCGGGCTTGTGGCGCCAAGAGAAGAGCTTCGTGAGAAGGGTTGCCTTCTCGGGAGCCGCCTGAGCCTCATCGTCGGGTATGGAGGCTGCCACGGGGCTCAGGTTCAAGGCCGCTGCTTCGGCGGCGTGGAATTGGAGGGAGAGGTTGGTGGCATTCGAACTTGCCTGTTTGCCGTTGCCCTTGGACTTGTCGTCAGAGGTGGCGACGAAGGAGAAAAAGCGGAAGGCGGCGTCGAGAGATTGCTGGATAGAGAACGCGACGTTGGGAGTGGTCTCCGGGAGAGGGCCGGCCGAGAGACACGTTGCCCCGAGTTTCTTCGTGGTCTTGCACAGCTGATAGTTAACCGGGGCATCGTTGCTGTCCCAGTTGACGCACCTAGTCCTCAAGAACTCCTTTACGTCGTCCGTGTCATCAATCTCTAACAACTTACTGGTCTCGATAGTGGCTATGCCCTTGATCCTGTTGAGCTCGACGTTGTCCTTGGCCATCTGCCTGAGGAGGATGTCCTTGGCCAGGGTGCCTCCGTTGCCATAACCAAAGAGGTAAATGTGCTCAGCGCTAGTCTGGGGGTAGATGATGTCGTCCCAGCAGGTGAGTACATGTTCGGTCGGGTTGGAGGAGGTGAGGATGCTGCACTTTTTCCCGTCTTCGTTAACGTAGGAGTTGGCGTTGGGATTCAGCACTGCGACTCCAAAGCCAAGGCTGGCGGCCTTGTGCAGGGTGGGGAGCATACTCCCAGCGTTCAACCCGTTGTCCATGCAGAGCGACCGAGACCAGATGCCAGGCTGGGAGCCAACGTGATTCTGCAGCACTACGAGTAGCTTAGAACAAGACGTTATGTTCTCCGTCAAGTAGATGCAGCAATTGCCTGCCCCCTCGTCAGAGGGGATCCAGTGCTCGGTGAAGTGGAGCTGGGTTTTCATGGTACCCTAGTTGAGGGAGAGGGGGAGGGGGGGTTAATGTGGAGGGGGGAGTGAGCCACGTATGTTGCGCTGCGATATATCTCTCTTTGGCATGGCAACCTGAACCTGACATTGGAAAGAGATCCAGGCAGGTTTCGACTCTACATCCTCACTGATTCCCCAAAAAACGACTAAATACATCAAATTGAGGCCCACTTTTGGATTATATCGCGCATCAGACCAGTATACCCCCATTTACCTGCACATATGTCCCCATGCTCTCCAGCAAGCTTTCCATTTCCTCTATAGTTTGCGGTGCAGATGGATCCTTTCGCGTTAGCTTGTTTCCATCAGTGAGCTCGTACATTTCGTGCTCAAACATAATAGGCTTCACGGGTTGTCCTGGGGGTGGACGAGGTTCACCAGCTGAAACAGGGGCAACGGCCGGAGGGGGGGGGATATCTGAGGATGGAGGAGGTCCGGGGGGGGGAGGGGCAGCCGGAGTTGTCTCCATGATTTGGGGGGAGGGTGGAGTTCTCAAAGGATCCCGAGGCTTTCCTTGGGATTGATGTTGCGAGGGGCGACCGTGAAAAACAAAGTACAGCCGGGCGTGTGCAATTGGCTAGTGACAGTGAGGCAGTTCTCTCAGAATTCCAGACGTCTTTGAGGACCGAAATTCGTTAATATTTTGAGTTCGCAAGGAACACAACTCCAATTGGCCAAACGAATATACACTTTTCTGCGCCATTCCCCCGACTTTCTCCGAAGTTTTCTGGGCGCATCCTACGTTAAGAATCCCCAGCGAGGCTTCTGGTCCCTCCTGCCCCCCATCCCTCCCCCTCGAGAGCCGCTCAACTACTCAGGTTTTTTGTGGACTACTTCATTTTTGGCGATATCTTCTGGGTAAATACTGTGTATTATTCTCTAAGGTTGGTCGAAAATGCGTGCCCATGTCGCAAAGACCCTTCAAAAAGGCTCAACAAAAAGGTCTCTCAAAAAAGCCACCTCTCCCCACCATGGCTCATTGGGAAATGGACCCTCAGTCGATAACGAAATGCAAGAACATGTCAAGTTTTGGAAGCATGTCCGGTCGAAAGTTGAGGATGCCCACGAGGCCATGATAATGAATGAAAATGTATCCGAGTCAATAACAGGGTCTCGCAGAAAGTCCTCCATTGGAAGCCTAAGAGCGAAAGTTGAGGACAAAGGGGGCGTAGCTAGGAGGCCGTCGTTGCAGTTGACGGATACTCTCAAAGGCTTCGGTGATGCTCTCAATGGAATCAAGGCCCCCAGCTTTCTTCAAAAGTATGCTGATCAGATACCGGTGGTGGACCCCAACAACCACTGGAAGGTCAAGTGGGACATCTTACTGGGGGGGCTTATATTTTATTCCGTAATTGTGATACCGCTTCGCATCGGCTTTGACCTAACCCTGACTGCAGACGTGGAAAAGAGTGACATTCTCATTGACTGCTTTTTCGGAATGGACATTCTCGTCTCGTTCGATACCGCCTTCTTGGGCCCAGACGATGACTTAATCAAGGATCGTTACCTGATTATGAGGGATTACACTCACCCGGTGAAAGGTTGGTTCTTCATCGACTTTTTCTCGACAGTCCCCATTGACAAGATAGTGGAGAATTTTAGCGACTCCCAGGCGGGCAGTTCGACGAGAATGGTGAAGATCCTTAGGCTCGCAAGGCTGATGAAGCTTACGAGGGTGATGAAGCTCGGAAAGTTCATGAAAAATGTGGACATGGATTCCATCAATCCCGCAGCCTTCGGCTTGGTTAGTCTCCTGGGTAAGATCATATTCACCGGCCACCTCCTCTCATGTTTCTGGTACTTTATGACAGGCGATACTGTCGAGAGGGAAGCCCACGAGACCGAGTGGGCCACGGAATTTGAGGTGGTCAATTCCACGCTCAGTGAAAAGTACGCCACCTCCTTCTATTGGACCATAGCGACCATGATGGCCGTGGGTTACGGCGACGTGTACGCAACCAACAGCAAGGAGCGCCTGTATAGTATTTTTGCGCAGCTCGTTGGCGCTGTTAGTTTCGGTGCAATGATTGCGACCGTCAATATTTTAGTTTCCTCGAGCGACCCGAGGGCTAGAGCATACAAATCCAAGATGAGCGAGGTAAGATCTCATTCCTGGAGCGAGCTGTCTATTTCCTCGGCTCATCCAACCCCCCTTCGCTTGGCGCGCGCACACTGCAGCTCAAAAGCTACCTAAAAGAGAGGAATGTTCCTAAGAGCCTTGCTGACCAGGTCAAGTTCGCATTCAAGTACTACATGACGAAGAAGTCCGTCTTTAATGAAATCGACCTCGTGATGGACCTCCCCTCCTCTATTCGAACCGAGCTGGTGAAGCAGGCGTACGAGGTTGACATGGAAAAGATAAAGTATCTAAAGAACGAAGATGAAGCTTATGTGACGTACATCATGCTCTCCCTGAAGCCCTTTAACTGTTCACCTTTTGAGGTGATTCTAGAGCAAAACGACATCGCCGATGAGATTATCTTCCTCCTTCGAGGCACCGTGCAACTTCTGCACCGTGGAGAAGACGTCGACGAGGAAGTCAAAAAACTCGTCGCGGACCCCGACTCCTTTCCGGTAGATGGCACTACCCCGTGTCTTGTCGGTGTTGTTACTGAGGGAGGGTTCTTCGGGGACCTGGGATGGGTGAAGAAGACGCCGAGGGTGGCAACTTACGAGGCCCAAAATATTTGTCAGATGCTGAGCATCTCGAGAAGTGACATTGAAGATGCAAACCACCAGTACTCCCTCTCGGGTAAAAACTTCATCGATGAGATTAATCGACGCTATGAGGTGTTCGCTGACGCCATGGCTGCCAGCGCCATCATTTCTGACGAAGGTGGCATCTGTAAGAGTGACATTTTTGTGGATGGAGTCCTAGTCAGTGCGCACAACATGCAGTTCTCTGCCAGCGCCTTGAACATGAGCTGTCGTAGCAAACACTTCACTCCAAAGAATGCGGACAACAAGCCTTCCCGGGGGGGAATCCAGGGTCAGCCATCGGGGATCAAGAGAGTGAATAGCAGCGAACTTCTTACTCGTAGGAAGTCTTCCACGCCGTCAATAAACATTGACGATCTTGATTCGTCGAGGCATAAAAGGGACAACTCGAGCCCAAACAGCTACGCGAGAACGAAGTCCTTCAAGACGAGGAGAAATTCTACCACGGGTATCACAGGAATGTCAGGTGCCGAAACCCCTCAGATAGAAGAAAAGGTGAGCCACTGCAGTGAAATGTGCCAATGTTTGCCCATCTTTTGTCCCAAGCCTTATTCCCCCCCCTCCCCGTCAATACTTCAGGACGAAACCCCCTTGGATTTGTTGAAGAGAGGAATCATCGACCCCAACATGCCCATAAAAGTGAGGTGGGACATGTTTGTAGGGGTTCTAATCGTCTTCAGCGTGATCGTTATCCCGTTTCGCCTAGGGTTTGACGTTCCTGAGACTACCCAGAGCAAAATTCAGGACAACATTATCGACACAGTATTCTGGTTGGACCTTATCACTACCTTCAGGTGCGCGTTTGAGGATGTTGAGAACGATATCTTGGTCACTGTACCAAAGGAGATCTACCGGAACTATTTAAAGACCTGGTTCTTTATAGACTTCTTCAGCGTATTTCCCATTGCTGAGATAGTTGAGTATTTCATGCTTAAAAACCAACCTGATCTTCTGCTCCTTTCGGTGAACTCGACCGAGGACGGTAGCGATGGCGGCGATAGCGGTCTTGAGTCCCTTGCGCTGCTTAAGGTCGTGAGGCTGGTGAGGTTGCTGAAGCTGGTCAGGCTTCTCAAACTTGGGACCTATCTAGAAAAGATCGAAGATGAGTTCAACATCAACCCTGCTGGCTTCGAGCTCCTCAAGTTACTCCTGCAGGTCACCTTCATTGCGCACATGTTCGGCTGCTTCTGGTTCTTCACGAGTGTGCAGACTACAGAACCCGAGGACGCCTGGTACTATGGCGTTGAGGACGCTCTTGACATCACAGACCAGTACATCGTGAGTTTGTATTGGGCGTTTACTACGATGACGACGGTGGGTTATGGGGACGTCACGGCCAATAGCGTGTCCGAGAAGTGGTATTCTGTGGTTATCATGATGCTCGGGGCGACCGTGTTTGGTTACATCCTTGCCAATATTGCCACCCTCATGGGGCAGCTGAACGCCAGGGACAGTAGGGTGAATGAGAGCATCACCTCCGTTGTGGAGTACCTCAGTGAGAAGAACGTCTCAAAGGCCCTGCAGAAAAATATCAAGACCCACATCAGGTGAGATGAGTCTTTGCGACGAGCAAAGCAAGTACACCGAAAGTGTATTTTTAGAATTGCTCCTCCTGTAGCTTACTCCATCACTCGCCACAGGTTCGCTTTGAGCTGTAAGAGCGTCTTCGACGAGTACAGCATCATGAAAAAGTTGCCAACCACGCTAGCAAGGAAGCTTTTCTACCACAACCACCGCGAGACACTGAAGTCTATCTGCCTTTTTGATCATCTCAAATCCACGGGTGTCATAATGTACGTCTTCAATATGCTCTCGCCCGCCCAGTTCGCAGATGGCCACGAAATTTTCAAGGAGAACTCGATCCCCAACGACGTTTATTTCGTGACTGGCGGCAGGGCGGAGATTATCAAGTCGGTCACCAACGTTGAATCGGAGACTGGGACTGACGTCATTCATTGCGCCTACGTGACGCCAGGGCAGATTGTGGGGTACCTAGGAATGCTCAACAACACCGTTCACAAGCACACTTGCATGGCGAAGGGATACGTGAGCGTCTATTACCTCCACATTCACGACCTATCTAACGTTGTGTACGATCATCCCTTCGTCGCCGATCGGCTCCAGATAGCCCTGGGCAAGTGTATCCACAAGCAGAACGAGGAGTTCAAGAAGAAGACCTTGGAGGAGAGAAATAAGAAGTTTGCAGAGATCATGTTCTCGGAGAGCAACCTACTCGGCCTCGAAGGGGGGGGGCGGCCGATAATCAAAGTCACCGACGAGGAACTTGCGAGCATTGCGTCGGGGAAGCTCAGCCCAGAAACTATCCTCACGCCCAAGCTCTCGCGCTTCAGTTCGGGGGGGAGTAAGAAGAATACTGGTATTCCCAGGCCGGGAGGGCTGCGGATCCATCCTGTTGATCAAGATAGCGACGACGAGGAAGAAGACTATATTTCCCCAGTTATGAGAGAGTTTCAACCGGATGGGGGGGTAAGTCTCGTAGTCTCAGAGCCGAGCTCGCCGGTAAAGTTGGACGCGCTCCTTGAGGGGCATCAGGAGGGTTCCGAAGGAAAGACTGCAAAATCGGAGACGAAAGGGAAGGAAAAGGGGGTCGGGAAAGAAACAGATAGGGGGGGCGTCGCGGAGGCGAATGAGAAGGATGGAGAGGTAGAGGCACTGCACCCTACACCTGGCAAGGAGCAGAAGGAGGATATAGGGCGGATTATAACCCAATTCAATAAGGAAGTGGAACCAAAAGTGGAATCCAATGATGAACCTGGAGAGAAACGCGTGGATAGACTCAAGGAGGATCACAAGGAGGAACTTGACGAGGTACAACCCCCGTCTGAGAACGATTTGACTTCCAAATTCACCACTTTCCTCCTCGGTCTCATGTCTGGCTCCAACGAGATTGCCCTTTCTGAGATTATCCGCATGTGGTCGGAGCAAGGTGATCCTAGTGGGGACAAGGTTGAGATGATGATCGAGGAATTGGAACGTAAGAATATCGTCATGGTTGATGAGGGGATAGTCTATCTAATCTAATATGTGTGTAATATGTATGTAAACGAAGTCGAGAAGGCATTGTTATTTTAATTTTCCCAAATATCCACAATTTCCTCCCAAGGAAAATCCAGAAACCCAAAAAAATGAATTTTACCCCTCCACTTTCACCTTCTGCGTCGCCTATTCATGAGGAGATAGATTCGGAGTCTCAAGGGGGGGGGGATGAAAGTGTTGAGCCTGAAAACGCAGCCCAACTACAAAGAGAAGTGCAAAAATTTAGCTCTCTCTCCGGTTTACGAGATGTCAAGCTTGCCCTCTTTGTTGCTGTCCTTCTACCCTTATCATCGCCTCCAGCTAATCTTCCTATTGTCTTATTGCATGGTCCTCCTGGGACCGGGAAATCTTCCCTTTGTCGCTGTGTGGCTGGTGAGCTTGGTGAGCCTGAGTTGGGGCCGGAGGGAGATTTCAAATTTGTTGTTTCTGATCTCACTGACGTTCCCTCTCGTCTTCAGGTGCATCGCTTACTTACTTGGAGTCGCAAGAGATCTTGACGAAGTACCTCGGTGCCGGTTTGGCGTACTTGAAGAACGCATTTGCCTCCTTTAGGTTGACTGGGGGTGTCCTCGTGATTGAGGAATGTGACGTGTATACGGAGAGGCGGGGTAGGGAGGGGGGGGGGGTGGCAGAGATGATCATGACGGAGATGGAGGGTCCTCCCCCCTCGTCGCCTTCGGCCGTGATGTTCACGTCTAACTATCCTCACGTCATCACTCCTGCGATCCTCCGTCGTTTGACTGCGTCTATTCACGTCCCCGGATTGGACGATGTCGGGAGACGCGGGATTGTGTCTCTCTATAACGTAGTCAGCCCCGCTATGATGGAGGAAATCGTTGAGAAGACAGATGGTTGGGGTGGGGCAGGTGAGTTTGTGTGGTGTCATAAAGTAGTTTCAGTACACATTTGGAGGCAGTTTGCTGTCGTCGGGCCAAATACGCCGCCGTCCCGTTCCTCCCCCTGTTCGCTCCTCTCCTATCAACCCCTCCAATCCCCTTAGACATTCACACCCTTCTGAAGCGCGCTCACGAGTTGGCAGTCTCTTCCCTCCTGTCGTGCACTGACATTGGAGTCAACGACGACTGGACTGTGCCCCTTCAACTCAAGGAACAGGTGAAAGGGATTCAAGTCGGAGTGGAGGTGTGGGTCGTTATGCGTGACATGCTCGGAGAGGCTCTCTTGCAGCCATCTCCTGCCCCGTCTTCGCCTTCATCTGTTGGGGTTCCTACCGCCATTTCATCGGGTTTGTCACCAATTCAGGAGTAGAGAAATATCATGACGACTAGAACAATAGGTCAATAGGGCCATATAGCCCAAGCAATAGACAATTTTTCTATCAAAAACATTACACAATACATCTTTCCCTAATCCTCCGTCAAAATCTTGAACGAGACGCTCTTCTTCTTGGCAACTCCCCCCCCTTTCTCGTGTGGACTTTTCTCTGCCACCTTACTGAGTCTAGCGAGCATATTATGCAAGGCGGCCTTATCTCTCGCCGCACTTTTCTCCTCCCCTTCCTTCTTTGTTCCAAAAGAAAAGTTCTGCATACTCTTGCGCTGCTTCCTCGCTTTCACGGTGTTAAATTTGATTGGCGGTTGGCTCCTGATCATCTGGTGAAGAGCAACCTTCAGCTGTTTTGCGATGCAGGGCCACGACTCGAGCAGGTGGCTAATGTCGATGTCGAGGAGGACGAAGAGTTCGCAATCCTTGACAGAGTTGTAAAGCCTGTACAAAGACTCGTCGTTCGTGAGCTGATCCTCGATATATATTTCGTGCCCAAAGAATCTACCCGCCTCGATGAAAACGCTCGTCACCTTCTCCTCCTTTTCCTTGTCTATAATGGACATTCTCGCTGTCCCGTTGAGCAAGAAGTAAATTCCGTCGCTCCCCATGTTGCTGTCCAGTATCGTCTGGCCCGCTGTCACCATCTGGGGCCTCATCTTGGTGAGCAAGAAGCTTATAAAGTCCCTGCTTTGCCTTTTGAAGAGCGGAATGTGGGGGATCAAACTTTTGTGGCTCTGCAAGATTATTTCCCTCCTCATTTCCCTAGGCAAGAAGGACAGCAAGGATCCGTCCTCGTTGAAGGGGCTCTTGCACTGGAGGTAGAAGAGGATCTGCTTCTTGACGTTGACGGAATGGTACTTGGGGAGCTGGTTCTCCGCAAGGTAGTTCATGGCCATGCTCACCTTAGCATGCCTCCTCGCTGGCGCACCGTTCACATTTACCGCCAGGGCCCCCACGCTTCCTACGATGTAACCAAAAATCGTTGCTCCCAGCACCATGATAAGAGTCGCGTACACCTTCTCCACGTCGTTCGTAGGAAGAACGTCTCCGTACCCCACAGTCGTCATTGTCGTGAAGGCCCAATAGAGACTTGAGACGTAAAGGCCCCCCACGTCGTCCTCGCTAACATCTGCGAGAACAGGCGAGTGCCACCAGCGATTCGGGTCGTCGGTGATCATCTCCGTAATGTTGGCGCTTATGTAACTCCAAAAGCAGCCGAAGAGATGGCCGATAAAGAGAAGGGTGGTAACTAACTGCAGCGCCTTCATCGCGACGGCGCTGAGGGCGAGGATTTCGTCCATGCCCTTTACAAGGTTCTTAAGCTTGAACAACCTCGCTAGCTTGCTCAGCCTGATGAGACGAAGGACCTTGATCATCTTGAGGGACCTCGCAGCGCTTCCACTGTCAGTTCCGTCGCCAGCTAGAGTGCTGTTCATCATTAGAGCCTCTCCGCTAACGTCGCTATCTTGTGCGGCAATGATGATTCTATCGATCGGGAACGTGCTCAAAAAGTCAATGAGGAACCAGGACCTAAAATAAGTCATAGCAATCGACCTGGGCTCAGTAACGTAAACCAGCTGGTCGTCGAGGAAGGCTACCCTGAAGCAGAGGATGATATCGATCCCAAACATTATGTCCTGAAAGATGTCGACGTACTCCTGAACACTCCCAGGCTCAGGTTCCTGGTCAAAGCCGAGTCGGAAGGGCACAATTATAACACTCCAAATGATTAGCGCACCGATGAAAAGATCCCAAGATATTTTCCTTCCATCCTTGGGGTTGATGATGTAGCGCTTGGCCAACTCGGCGGTTGTCTCTTCGACCTGAACCTGGACTACTTTCTTAGTCTTAATAAAGGTACCGTGCTTGGCAAAAAGTGCAAGAGGAGTGTCGAGACTCATCATTTGACCTTTGGTTGCATTCGAGTCTTTCCTCCTGATGATCTGTATCGTCTTGTTGCGGGCTGCATCCTGGGTGACTGCTTCATTGCTTTCTGCATCGTCGTCGGCTTTGAAAAAATCGTCTGGTCTATTCCCCATTCCTCCTGTAGTCATGGCCCGTTGTTTAAGCTTTGGTGTCAGTTTATGCGGCAGCTTTGGTGACGGCTTCGGTGACAGATTCGGTGAAACTTGCTTTGCATTGCCATTTGGACTCGTGCTCTTCGTCTTTGCGTCATTGCTGCTCGACTCATTATCTTCACTGCCGTCTTTTAAGTCCTTGGGAGCAATTTTTGAAGAAGATGCCCACGCCGCCAACCCTTTACTCTTGGACCTCGGGGGCGTCTTTTTCTGCTCCTTTGCCATTTTTGACAAGTCTTCGCTGCTCAGCTTAGACGTATTTTCCCCGACCATCACCGCCCTGTATGTCCTGATCTTGCTGACGTTGAGGTCGCTTTCAATTTCAAATGAGGCCAACACGTCCTTGAACATGCAGAGGTTAGACTCGTACAAGACCTTCGTCTGAGCCATCCCGATTTCAGGGTAATCTTCCGTCTTGCTGGCGATTGCCTCCTCGATCATCTTTTTGTGATGCAGGGCATACACCCTCACGTTCTCCCCGCAGGCGGGATATTCTTCCGCTAGCTCGTTGAAGTCCTCGCATTCCATCCACAACAAGTCGGTGACTGAAATGGCCCTGTAGCTGCAACGCATGACCATGTCAGTCAGCATCGTGTCCATCTCGAAGTCGTCCCCCTCCTTGAAAAGTCCGCATATGGTCATCTTGTCTAGTCCCACTGGGTAAAGGCCTTGCACCTTCCCCTTGGTAATAAAGTAAGCCTCTGCGTTGAAGGAGCCTGTGCAGCCCAGCGTTTGCATGTATTGCATACACATCGGCTTCAGTTTCACCACGAGCTCGGTTACGAATATAAGATCGAGGTCCTTGAGGAATTTTATGCATTTCAAATCGGACTTCCGCAGCTCGAATACCAGCTGGGCTTTCAGCGTCGGGGGCAATTCGTGAAGAATTGTCTCCTCGTTGAAGATGGTCTTGTAAGTAAAGAAGTACTCGAAATGATCCTTCACCTGCCTTTTCAGGCCCTTGGTGATCCCTCTCTCCTCCATGAAAGCCGTGAGAGTGTCCATCCGCCTCTTTCTCAGGGTTGCCTCGGGGTTAAGCGTGTCGACGATGATTCCCACGGTTGCAATGATCAAACCGAAGCTCATGGCACCCACAACTTGTGTCATTATACCGAATATTCTTTCGCCCGTGCTGCCTGGAGAGACATCGCCGTAGCCAACCGCCATCATGGTGGCAATCGTCCAATAGAAACTGGAGATGTACTGACTAATAAGGGAATCATTCCCGCACATGACCCAGTCCGACGCGTCTGAAGGGTCCGCATAAGGGGACGCTGCCGCAGCTTGGATCTTGGCAAGGGGTTCACAGGCGTTGACTCCGAACCAGATGCAGCTCAAAAGGTGCGCGATAAACATGATCTTCCCGAGCACAATAAGAAGCTTACGAATCGCGGGGTTAATGAACTCGTTCATGTCGACATTGGACCCTTTCTTGCTGAGCTTCAGCAGTCTCATGAGCTTTAAGAGCCGCGCTAACCTCAAAATCCTAATGAGCCTGAAGCCAGCCAGCTCGTTCCCAGATCCCCCTCCCTCGGCCCCTTGCAAAAAGGGCAACGTGCTGTTCACCTCCGCTGCGGCGCCCAGTTCAGCGTTGTCTTGCCCTCCAATTATTTTTTCGGCGACCTTGTCCACTGGCACAGTAGATAGCAGATCAGGGATGAACCAACTTTTCAAGTAAGTTACTCTAATGTCTGAAAGTTCGACGACGAGCATTTCTTCCTCATAATATGCAGTGAAGAAGCAAAAGAGCATATCAAAGGCGAAGCAGATGTCGACGCAGTAGTCAAAGTATAGGATCAGTCCCTCTGCCTCTACTTCGAATCCTGACGGGATGGGAGAGGAAGTGGGAAACGGAGCGGTAGCGGGAGGGGGGCTTGGGGTTAGTGCAAATTTAAAATTGTAATCGCCCGCAAACTTTTTCTCACCTATCCTCCAGGGAATCAAACATACACTATATATTATCAAGGCACCACAGTACATGTCCCAGCGTATTTTTGTTTTGTTTTTAGGGTGTATAAAATTCTGGCTCCGCGTTGCGAACTTCTCTTTCGCCTTTTCCCCCTTGTGCCGCATCTGGTCTGCCATTGCGTAGCTAATTCTTGCTTTGTGTGTGTTGCCCTTGCCATCCATTGAATCTTTGGGACTAATCGAGTGAGCAAATGCGTTGGCTGTGTCATCCGCCATGGCCCTCGCCATTCCGCGGGCAGGGGGGCCGTCATCGTGGGCAATGTCAATGGACGGCCCCTTGTCCCCGTCTTGTAATGTTATATCTCCCAACTTGTCTGATAGCTTCAAGGGCGTCGGTAGCGTGGCAGGAGGACCTGATGACATCTCTGAATTACCACCCAAGGAGTTGAAACAGTTCAGGGGACGAAACCTTTTTACAAATCAAGGGCAGAGGCGGGGAGAGGTTGGTTGGTTTATTAGGAGGCCCTCAACAGCTCGGCGATTGCCCCTTGCCCTAGCAGTTCGGGAGTGCGGTCGGTCTATTTCAACGTCTGCTTAGGCTCCAAAACGTGAAGGGCTCCAGTCTTTTTATCAAGAGTGTGGTGGCTAAAACAACAATTCAGCGGATAAGGGCTGGGATAATTGACAACCGGTTGTCAATTCCTTCGATTGACAACCCAAAATAATAAAACTCCTTTTAGTAGTATTTAGCGTTGGAATTATGAGGCACCGCTCCGTTGACCGT
>BRYA01000538.1:0-23834 GCA_030267965.1 Triparma columacea
AGGAAGACTATCGACGGCCTCTAACCGGAGAGCACGCTGCCCCTGCAGCAGTGTTCTCGACACGAATGGAAGCTACGCCCATGCGAGCCTTCCCTTCTCCTGAGCTTGCCCCCTCCTGGGGTGAGACTCAGAGAAGCTGACACCGAGTCAGGTACCGACGACGTCTCAGCGTAGATGCTTGTCATTGATGAGGACTTGATGAGTCCCCGACATTGGCTCATCGCAAGAAGGAAGACTATCGACGGCATCTAACCAGAGAGCACGCTGCCCCTGCAGCAGTGTTCTCGACACAAATGGGAACTACGCCCATGCGAGCCTCCCTGGAAGGGCCAAAAGGTACTAGACCCAATCAGCCGACGCGAAGGAAGTGACACGGGTATGAAATGAAGGATGTAGAGGTGATTGTGGCGGCGTGTAGGAAGTTGCTCTGGCTCTAGACATGGTGCCACTGATGAGGCGCGCAGTCTAATCCGAGCCCTGGTATTGAACCGTGTGTTTAACAGCAATACCAAAGTATAATTGGCTCTAGACAGCCGCCACTGATGAGGCGATAAGTCTAATCTGAGCTCTTAGTGTTTAACTGGTCCACGAAGCGTGGATCTCAGCAGACAGAATTATACTCAAGCGGGGGGTTGCTCCGGCTCTAGACATGGTGCCACTGGTGAGGCACGCAGTCTAATCCGAGCCCTGGTGTTGAACCGTGTGATTAACAGCAATACCAAATTATAATTGGCTCTAGACAGCCGCCACTGATGAGGCGATAAGTCTAATCTGAGCTCTTAGTGTTTAACTGGTCCACGAAAGCGTGGATCTCAGCAAGCAGAATTATAATTGAGCGGAGGGTTGCTCCGGCTCTAGACATGAAGCCACTGGTGAGGCACGCAGTCTAATCCGAGCCCTGGTGTTGAACCGTGTGTTTAACAGCAATACCAAAGTATAATTGGCTCTAGACAGCCGCCACTGATGAGGCGATAAGTCTAATCCGAACCATTATAATTGAGCAATTCTCCTAATTCCAGGTCATGAGATTCGTACATCGAGATGATGCGCGTATGCCTATAATAGGGTCCTTCAAAGTCATTTGTGTAATGCATATTTCAGGTTTCCTCACTCTCATAGTTGTGAGGAGATATACGGTCTTGACCGGTCAATACGTGTAGCCTGGCCGAGTATTACAGTCAAACTTACTTAGTGATCGGGTTCAAATGTATATATCGTTCGACACTCTCCCAGTAATGGGGGAGGGGCTAAGCGTGGAATGCTGGAGGTGGTGGGGTTTATGGTGTGTGACGATTCTCCGCTCTTAAAAACTTTCTGATCGGGACATAACATCATGACGAGCCCTAAGAGGCCGTCAGTGACCCACGTACCGACTCAGCAAGCAGAGAGAAGAGTTGAGAATTGTGATTCAATTTCTCCTTTCTCATTCTCGCTCAGATTGGACCAAAAAAAATGGAGAAAATGGAGGCTGAAATCCTTGAAACCTTGGAGTGAGAGAAAGAAATATCCCCCGAAGCTCTGCATTGCCATTTTTGTTTCAGCTTGATCACGTCCATCTTGATCAATTTGATTCAATTCAACAACACAATCTTACATCTATATACCCAACTTCGAAATATTAGCGCTGCATAGCTACCATAGCAACCAAGCAGAGCCCCAAAACCTCCAACTCCTTGTTTCATTTTGTAGGAGTGATAACCCCAAGCGACAAACATGTCCAATTGGGTGTGTGAGGCGTGTGGTTGCAACACTAACACCGACGATGGCTCTGGAAGTCAATCGTGTGGCCTTTGTGGGTGAGTTTTAGGCTTGATGTTAAATCTCCGATTCTTGTTCTGCTTCTTTTCCTTCAATTTTTATCAACTAACCCGCCCAACAACCCTCCCCTCTCTCCCCATTGTGCCTACCAACGTGCAGGACTAGAAGAGGCACGTCGATAATCCAGGGTATGCTCCGTCGTACCGGTGGCCTTTTCCATGTCGCTGGTGGGGACAGTGACTTTGAGGCCGGTGCCATGTTGGACTACGACGACGTCATGCACCATAGGGAAGGTAGAGACAACGACGATGACGAGCGCGACGACGACGATGACGACGACAACGACCACGACGAGGATTCTGGGGGAAGGGGCAACCATGAGAGGAGCGGCCTGTTTTCTCGCAGGGAAAGCGCTTCCTCAGCGCCTTCAGATGCCGCGTCGAGGGCCGCGGCCGAGGAGCTCCTTGAGAGGGCGAGGGAAAATCTCCCGAAAGACCCCAACGCCGCCGGAGCTGCCTCCTCCGAAGCCTCCACTGGAGAAGTCGCAGAAGCTTCCTTGGAGCCCCCCCTCGCTCCGCCTTATACACCGTACTGGAGCGTTGATCACTCTGGCAGCTCCATCGATATATCTTGCCCCCCCACCGACGACCCTTCCTGCGTCTCTCTCGGTAGCGTTGCCCAGCCCCAGTCCGGTTCCTCTGAGGGTCGTTGCGTCCGCGCAATCTCCAAGCTTCCCTCCTCCGGGATCTGCGGCTGGCGCGTCCTCTTCGAGCACCCGACCCGCGAGAGCGGCAAGTCCATGGGTGGCTGCTACCTCGTTGGCGTCACCACTGAGTCTTTCACGCACTTCGACGAGAGGAGCGGCCTGCAGCAGTCCAGGGCTTTCTGGGGTATCGAGGACGGCGGGCGTTACTACGAGGGCGCGAGGCAGCATGGGCGCCAGCTCTCTCGTTCTGAGGCCCCTCGCAATTCCGAGGACGTCCTGTTCGGGTCAGGGGACGAGATAATCATAGTCGCGGACGTCGACAACAGGACTCTCTCGTTCTGGCGAAACGACGCACTCATCGGAACAGTTATCACGTCCCTCCCCCGCGGTTCACTCTACCCCGTGGTGACGCCGTTCAACACCGGAGTCCGCGTGGTTGTATGCGGCCTCCACCAGGACGCCAGGGGCATCCTCAAGATGTTCCACGCCCAGAAGGCGAGGGAGAGAGCGGAGGAGACCAAGAAGAGGAAGGCGGATCTCGTGAAACAGAAGGAGGTACTCGTCAAGGACGGGAAGCTTACACCGGAGGTTACTGAGGTCTTCAAGAAGATATGCGAGTTTTACTCCTCCTCCTCCTCCTCCTCCTCCTCCTCCTCCTCCACCACCACCACCCTAAGTTCGATTGAAGCGTCGAGACTCTGGTACAGGTGCGGCTTCAAGCTCTCACAGTTCTCTCTCTTGTCCCCCCCTCCCTCCGTCGGCCCTGTGACAGCCGAGATGTTCGTCGAGGCGATCCAAGGGATCGTGGGAGAGGAGGAAAAGAGGGAAGCTAACGAGAAGGAAAAGAGGGCAAAGGAGGAAAAAGGAGTCGATGACATGGACGCAGACGACGACGATATTGAAGACCCTACGACTCATCCAAACTTCGTGATTGGGGACAAGGTCGAACTCTCAGAGGACTACCTCCTCAAGGGGGACGCAGGGTCAGGACCACTGAAGCAGTTTGACAGAGGCACCGTGGTCGAGATACAGGTGAGAAAACGGGGAACTTAACATCGAAACCCATATTACTCAACTCGTTCCCTAACACAACCCTCTCGCTCGCCTCAGACTGGGCACCGGGGAGATAATCAAATCAGGGTGATCCACAACTCTCGGAAGTGGTGGTATCAACCCGCCGCCCTTCGTTCTGAGCGCTCCGGGCTCCTCGAGTCCACGTCCGTAATGATTCTTCGGGAGATATTGCGGGCTCACGCCTTTTCCATCTCCCTTACCTCTCTGCAGAACTCCCCCGTCACCCCAACGTCCTGGAGGCCCGGAGATTGGGTCATGCCTCCCCCCTCTTCCAAAGTCCTTCCCTCCATGTCGAGGATCGTGGCCGACTCCAGCCGTTCCCGTGACACAGGGCAGATCTCTCTCGAGACCATCGAGGGAACCAAGCGCCTCAATATCACCAAGAGCGTCATTCTACACTCTGGCTTCTGTCACAATGACGCACAGGCTGCAGAATCAACTTCGGAAAGCCCAGCGAGCCCGACCCCCCCTGGGATCACCGACCCCCCCAGCGACGATTCGGACACTCAGAACAAGCTCAAGAAGATCTCCTCCCTTGACCTACCCACACTAACCTCCGTGACTAAGGAGATCTCTTCGTCCGTCTCCATCCTAGCATCCTACTTCAACGCCGATTTAATCTCGTCGATAGTTTCTGGCCTCCATCTCTCCGCCCGTATCTCGTCGTCCAGTAACAACGAAGGCACCCTCGCAGCTCTCTGCAAGCTCACGCTGGCAGTTGTCCATCAGCTCTTTCAAGCCCCGACAGAGAAACTTTCCTCCTCGGATGCTGCTGCTGCTCCGCCCCCTCCTCCTACCGAGATGGATGATAGCTCCTCTAATCCATCCTCCTCTTCCCCCTCTCGCTCCTCTCCCCCCGACCTCCCTCTCCCCTCCTCCTCGCGCTTCCCTTCCAACAACCCCTCAATGCCCTCCTCCTCGATCGCCATCCAGGATCTCATCGCGCAGGACCTCTCCTCCGCCACCTCTTCGAGCCAGAGCCTAGGCCCGTCCCGCCGAGAGATCCTCCTCTCCCTTATGGCTTCAGCTCGGATGGACGATGGGTCTGGTGGGTCGCTCTCTACTTCCAATATTCTCCAGTCCCGGCTCCTCTCGACCCTCGAGCGAAGGTCAAACAGTGCGAGCGACCCTTCTCTTAACGACCGTTCGTTAACATCAAGAGTCATCGAGGGCCTCCAGCGGAACACGTCGGGCCTTACGAACTCGTGGAGGGAGCTCCGCCACGTCCTTCGCTCGGCGTCCAACAAGAGAGTCTCAGGAGCTTCCCAAATGCTGATTCAGAATGGGCTCCTTTTAGACTCCGTTCCCTGGGTGAAGAGGGCGCTATCCGCAGGCGCTGACGCAAAATCTTTTGACGAGGATGGGCGCTCCATAGTTTCAATCGCCATCGCTCTTGGTTGTTCGAACGATGTCATTAAAATCATCATAGACGCTGGGGCAACCATCGGACCGAAGGAGCTTGAAGCCGCCGCGAAGACCAATCAGCCATCGATGCTTTCCCTACTTCTTAGGCACACGGTCTACGACGAGACAAGCTTCGACGTCTCGGACTGCTCGGAAGAAATCAAGTTGACCCTGTCTACTTTCCTCACTCAACAGGAAGAGCTGAAGACGAAAATGCTTTCCAATGCAACCTCGTCGGTGACAACGCTACTCGAGGCCTTCCTCTCTGTTTGCCTTAGCCTCCAGCGGAGCGAGAAAAGAGGAAAATGTCTAATCATTGCAGAAACGCTTGTCGGGGACTCGCTTCACTACCTCCTTGCTGAGGGAAATAACGGCAACTCAACTCTTTCCTCCTCATCCAGGCGGCAGTTTCTCCGCACAAGGGGCCTCAAAATTGGACTCACGCGCTCCTCCTCTTCATCCTCCTCCGCCGTCAACGTGCCAACGCACCCCGAAAGTTCGCTTCTCAGCACACTCCCCTCTTCGACCCTTGAGAATATGTCCGAGTCTCTGCTGACAACGTACATGAAGACCATCGAAGGCTTTATGTGGAAGAAAGACGTCAGGGATGTCTGCTTTGGCCTGTCGATGTCCTCAATGCTTCTTGATCAAGCCCCTTCTCGCTCCTGGCTATTTGATCGATACGGGGTTGTGGAACTTTCGGCATCCCATATCAACCGCACGAGCTCCTTTCTCAAGAGCCAAAAAACCCCAAACGACCTCTCTTCTCTCATCAAGTGTCCCAAGAATCACAGCTGCGAGCTGCACCTCACGAAGCATGCGAGTTTCAGATGCGACCTGTGCGGCAAGGGCATCGATCAGGGTAAACCCATGCACGGGTGCAGGAAATGTGACTGGGACGCCTGCGCGACTTGCACGGACAAGAGCGAGGGTGGGGCGGTCAAGTGGGACTTTGTGAAAAACTTGGCGAAGGACGTTGAGGACAAAATCTCCAAGATAGGGATCGACAGCGAACGCTCTGGCGATCATGTCGTCGACCACGTGGCTTCCCCGACCAAAAATAAGATCGACTTGGACTTTTGCGACGACGTGGACTTTTTGCAAACTCTGGCGAAGAAGCTCGCCCAGAGGGACCTCAATACGCTCGACGAGGTGCTCGAGATGCTGGACGATCCCGGCAAGCTTACCGTCCACGAGTTCAGCATGTACCTGCTCCCTGCGCTCTACGCAGCACTCGTTTCGCCAGGGAACACCTCAGCGGCTGCAGGCACCACAGTCGCCAACATCAGCAGGTCCGATTCACCGCGTCGTAAGCCCATGAGGAAACGGCCCAAGAGGGGGACCAGCCCCAGTCGCAAGGGGAAGAGGGTAGAGCTAAATTGCTGTGATAAAAGGACCTTCTTGAAAGCCGTGTTCGAGAAGTGTCTCAAGTACAACTCGGCGACAGGCGCGGGCATGGCTTCTACCAAAAAAGAATCAAGCAGCAGCTTGTCATCGTCCTCAAAACAGGAAGAAGAAATGACCGATGTTATGGGAGATGAGGAGGAGATGATGCTGGCGGACGAAATTTTAGCTGCCGGAGGCGGAGAGTTCGTGATTGGCGACAGGGTCGCGATCCGCCAATCCTTCGTGGAGAGCAGAGGCATGCCGACAGGTCCCATGGGCCTTTCTGGGGAGGGCAGCGTCGTCGACCTCAATCCCGGCCGCGTCTTTGTGGAGTATAAGGGCAAGCTGTGGCACTACCTCAAGACGTCTCTTCGTCTAGTCTCTCGTCAAGGCTTCGAAGACCTCAAGAAGACGCTCGTCAAGAGAAAGGCCAGGAGGATGCCGGGGCTGGTAAGGGTCCTTCATGCAATTCTTGCCCTCGAGGAGGACTTCGAAGTGAATTTGAACAAATCTCCTGAATTCAGCGATCTCCAAAGTCTGTTAGTGCCCTTTCAGGTGAAGCTGCGGAGGGCACCCGACTCCTTCTCGTCGAAGAGGAGCAAAGCCGCGAGAAGAGCTGCTGCCGGAAAATCTGCCGCTGCGACGAAGTTCCCTTCCAAGTCGTGCTCAGACTTGCGGTGCACCATCCATGTCGAGCCTCTCATGCCCTTGGTCGAGCTGCAGGCTCACGTCCTTCGAACATGCAGGGTGAAAATCCCCTCGTATGTAAGCTTTTGTAGAAAGCTCGCCCTCGATAGAGCTATCATCGCCGAACGACCTTTTACCGCCGATTCTCCAGCGGGCGACGAAACCTCCGCGACCTTCCCCTTCGTGTCCGAGAGCGACGGAGGCGTGTCCTGGGACAGCAGGAAGGTTGCTAGAGTTGTAGCATACGACGACATCACTGGTACACACATAGTTCGGTACGCGTCGCACACGCGAAACAATTCTGGGGACTTCGACGATGGGTACTGCGCTATCGGGGATCTTCTGGATTTCAACGGTGGAGAAGCAAGGCTCGTGCTGGCAGGGAGGGACTACTTGATTCTCTCCAGAGACAGTGAGGATGCATCTGATGACGACATGGATGCCATCGGGGAGGACGGCGGTGCTAATTCGGGTTCGGATAATGTGGAATCGGGGGGGGGGGGGGCGAAGGGGACGAAGCGAACCCCACCAAGAAAGAACTCCTTGAGTACAACAAACTTTCTTCTTCCTGTCGGAACAAGAGTCGAGAGCAACATCGCCGCCGAGGAGGGTGGAAAGGGAGGCTGGGAAGTGTACACAATCGTCGCTGGCGTCATGACCGAAGAAAATTTGGCTGCCACGTCCTCCGAATCCCAGGACGACCCTGGCACTGTAAAAGTCTGCAAGTACAATCTTGTCTCCGAAGACGGTTCATTCTACCAAGACGTCCTCGAAAAATATATGCGCGGGAGGGACCTTTCTCTCCGGCAAGAGATGCGAATGCACGAGCACGGGGTGGGAGGCTCAGTGGGTGATGGAAATGAGGCGGCACCTAGATCCATTCCGATTCCACGGAGGCAAACTAGCAACAACTCCGTGAAACCTACTGGCGTGATAAGAAGGGTTTGGTCCGCGCTGACAGACGCGCAGAATATGGGACCGATGCAACTCGGAAACGACAGCGACGATAGTGTCGGGAATTCTAACGAGAACATGGAGCTAACAATTGAACCGGAATTCCCGCCTCAGCTCGGCGTCGAGTTCAGCGTTGATGAGAAGATCCCTCCGATGCTGGTGGATAGCTACAACATGACTCTCTTCCACGCTCTGCAAACTCTGCAACGGGCCAACAACAGCGTCGGAGGAGGCACGACGTACGGCCATCTCAACAGGGTTTGTTCGTTGTTCTATAACATTGTTGTTTACGAGCGAAGGACTAAGGGCAGGAGAAGGGATAGCATCGGCACGACGACGGAGACCACAGTGACAGCCTTCAAGACAAAACTATCTCCTCAAGAGGAAAAGCGAAAGAAGAAAGAGGCCGATAAGAGGAAAGGCGGAAGGCTTAAAGTCGACTTTGACGACGATTGCACGGGTACTTACCCAGACGAGACTAGGCCAACGAATGTCATTCAGAAGACAAGCAAGATGTCCCTAAGTCAGTGTGATGGCGTGAACCCAAACTGCCAAATGTGCTTGGAGGTTTTGTCCCTCTTGGCTGACATCACTGCGGGTAAAAGTTCCGATGAAGAGGGTTCCTTGAATTCTTCAGCGATATTCGTTTGCAAGGAACTCACGAAGAAGCTGCTCAACCAACTCGAAGACCCGCTTACTGTCGTATCTGGAGCTCTCCCTGACTGGTGCATCTGCGTACCTTCCTTGGCCCCTCGCCTATTCTCTCACGAGTCGAGGAGGATTCTCTTGGAGAGGGGCACGTTTGGGGTCAGCCGCGCGGTTTTCCGTCAACAGGAGAACAAGGTCGACGTCCAGGGGTTGCGGTCTCGGATGGAGGCCATCAGGCAGCGAGCCATTGCTCTCATGCAAGAGGCTTTCTCTGCCGATGCCGAGGACCCCATGGCTCTTCAACTTCAGGCAGACGAGCTTTACACTCTGGAGGAGAGCCTTAAGAGTCAAGTAGCCTCTGCTTTCAAACGTCAGCGTTGGGCGGAGCACTGGCTCCAGAGTGCCAAGGGGATTGTTTCGAGGAAGAACCTACTGGCCGACGCGCAGCAAGTCCTTTCGTCGTACGCCATGAACAGCTCCGCTAGGAGAAGGAGACTAGAAATTCAGTTCACGGGGGAGAGCGGCTTTGACGCCGCTTCTGGCGAACAGGCCGGAGTCACTAGGGGCTTCTATGCAGATGTCGCGGGAGAAATGATGAGAGGGGAGAAAGCGAAAAGAGCTGCAGAGGAGGAGGGACAAGGCGACAAGGATTCGAGCATTCAGGCACCCTCCGAGCCAGACGTGGCAATGTGGATTCAAGATATCGACCCGTCTGGCACGGTGATCATTCCTACTCCTCGGGCGAGTGCCACTTCAACCCCTGGGCTATTTCCTCTTCCTGTTGCCCCAGGCTCTATCGAGAGCGAAGTAGTCAGCAACAAATTCCGCATGCTTGGTCGGCTCTTTGCCTCTGCCTTAAGAGATGGCTTCCTGGTGCCATTACCACTTTCTCTTGAGTTTATCACACTTATTCAAAGGTGCGACGATCCCGAGGAGACGCCGAACATCGAGAGCAACAATATGAGCACCAGCAATAGCAGCTTTGACATGGAAGATGTAGATGCTGTGATCTTCGAAGGGGACGACGACGACATTATTCTCGGAGTTGAAGATCTGCCAAGACCTGGCTTCATCGGTGGCGACATTTACGGAATTCAAAAGCACATCTGCTCGCAGCTCAAGACGATCAACGAATCCTCCATGAGCGAGCAGAAGAAAAAGGAAAAAAAGGAGGAGGTCGCCTCATCTAAAGATTTCGCGAAAAAGGCCCTGAACGCAAAGTATGACTGCAGTTTTAACGACTACATTGCGGGGAGGATGTTCGTCGATCCATTTGACGTGTCCCAGAGCGATGGCTTTGAGCTGTGTGTTGGAGGGAGAGAAATGGAAGTCACGATTGACAACGTTCAGGAATACGTTGGGTTGTGCAAGCGCTGGATTCTTCACGAAGGAATCATTTCTCAAGCCCAGAGCTTCAGGGCGGGAGTAAATGACTTCTTCCCCTCCGCTTGCCTCTCTCTTCTCACTCCCGAGGAGCTGAGGAAGGATATTTGTGGAGAAGATGACGTCAAAGATTGGACGGACTCTAAAATCCGGGGACTCTTCAAGCTCGATGGCGGAAGGGGGGCCGTTGAGGCCATGGTTGCCGTCGCTGCCATCGGGGGTGAGGGTGGCGTATCTCTATCCAGGAAGTTCAGCCCAGAGAGCCCGACCTTCAACTTTTTGGTAAAGACTCTGCTCGAAGCAAGCGTCATACAGCGAAGGCAGTTCTTAACCTTCGTCACGAGCTTGCCAATTATTACCCCTGGAATGATTGAGGTCCAACCAATCGTCTCTTCAACTGGAGAGTTTATGCCAGTGAGTGACAACAACCTTCCCAGGGCCAACACGTGTTCACGGAAATTATACCTGCCTAGGTTTGAGTCCATCGATGAGTTCAAAAGCATTTGGAACACTATCATCGACAATGAGTCCCAATTCAAAGGCTTCTTCGAATGGCAGGGTTGAACTTGAGCGAGAAGTGGGGCATTTAAGGGGAGGGGGAGGAGAGCGATAGAGCTCGGATGAATTAACTGTCATCAAATGTATACAAGTACTCAATTGATTTTTAATAACCAGTAACGGGCACTCACCACCAACGCATATTTCGAGCGAAAGTCAAGCGAGGCAAGGCCTGAGATTACCAAACTCTGTTCAACGAGGCATACGTAAACACGTTTTTAATGAAAGCTGTAAATGTTTGTGATTAGGTCTTATCTTGGTGGAGAAACCAATGCTCATTCAGAAGTCCCTCCTCCCCAATAATCGGCGGTCTCTCACCCGGCGTACGCCTCAGGCACAGCTGAATAGCATCGACGGCTGCGGGGTCCAATGTTTCCGGGTAGTGAATCTCGTGGTTGGGGTTCACGATGGCCTGCAGCTTGGGGATCATGTGGAGCTTCGCAAAGGGCGTGGCGCCGACGCACATTTGGTAGAGGATGCAGCCCAGGCTCCACACGTCGCTCGCCCGCCCCAGCCTCATCTTGGGGCCGCTCGTCCCGGTTCCAGAGTCCAGGATGGCCTCAGGACTCATGTAGTTTAGAGTTCCGACCTGGCTCTCTCTGTAAATGTTGGTCGTATCGTCCGTCTGAATAGCCCTAGCAATGCCAAAGTCAATCAGCTTGAGTGCGCCCTTGACAAATAGGAAGTTTGCCGGCTTGAGGTCTCCGTGGATGATCTTCGCCTCGTGGATGGAGTGGACGGCACCTAGCATCTGCTGCCATGTTAGCCTGATGAAGTTCATGTTCAGGGCGTTTCCTCCCCTGGAGGTCTGCTGCTTCAGGACATCGTTCAAGTCCACGTCGCCCATTTGCATGGCGATCATGATGGACTTGTTCTCTAAGTTAACTTCGCTATCGTTTATCTGTATGATGGCCGGGTTCCCCTGAAGGGACTTTAGGAGCGCAATTTCATTCGCGTAGCTGTCAATCGCCTTCTTGTCCATGCCATTCAGCTTGACCTTCTTGAGCGCAAGGACGGAGAAGTCGGGAGCGAGGACCCTGTAGACCTTGCAACTTCCGCCTCTGCCGATGACGCCGAGCTTAGCATAAGGTTTCCCGTTGATGTGCATCATGTTCGACTTTTTTACGAGGGGGGTGAAGTTGGCCTCCAGGTCGGTTTGGGCGGCGGGGGCCGGGGGCGAAGCCTGCATTTTTTTGGCGAGGCGGGAGGTGGGGGAGGGGGGGAGGTTCTTGAAGGGGTTGTTTTTTGTGTCGTTCTGATCGTCGTCGGCATCATCGTCATCGTCCGTGTCATCGTTGATCTTTTCTGTCGACTTTGACATCTGCAGCGTCTTCGTATCCGATTCGTTGCTCTCGCTGGACTCGCGGCGAGGGTCCTCGGCTGAGGCACCGGACCCGTTGGAATCGTCGCCGTTAGGCTCTTCTTCAATCTTGTCCATCTCTAGGGTCGGATTGTTGCGGAGGCTGGAGCGCGGGTTGGTGTTGGAGGACGACTTGGAGCTCTTGGCAGCCGGGGTCTTCTTCGTCGGGTCCCAACTCATCATGTACGCGAGGTCAGTCTTGGTGATTTTGGCCGTCTTCTTCTTGTTCTTCTTCGAGGCGTTTGCAGGGTCCTTGGGGGGGGAAAGGGAGTCGTCCTCCTCGGAGATCGAAGCTGTGCTAGCGTCGACCCTCTTGGCCCCACTCATGCCGGTGGCCTTGAGGCGGGACGACAAGGAAAGAGTGGAAAGGGGTGTCGATGAGGTTCCGCTCCCCCGGAGAGAGGAGTTGGGAGTCTTCATGCCGGGGGTGTGCTTCCTCGTGAGGAGGTTCGCGGTCCTTTCCAGGTGCCTTGCCATCTCATCGGTGTCGTCGTCGGAGCTCTCAGCAGCCGCGAGGGGTTTCTTGTTCTTCTTCTTGTTGACAGGGGAGCTGGCGGCGAGACGGCGGCGTATAGACATTCGCCGCTTTGACCTTGCGGACATTGCCGCCTTGTTAACGAAGGGGGTGCTGCGCTTGTAGAGGGGTGTCTGAGCCGCGACCTTAGCTGTGTCCTCCGTGTCGTCGCCGTTGGAGGGTCTGCCCTTCTTGGTGGAGGAGAGGTTGAACTGCACGACGGAGTCCTCGGTATCGCCGTCAATGTGGATCTGCATGACCTGGGGTGTTTCAGGCTGCGAGTTCGCGAGTGACTCGAGTGACGGGGAGAGGGAAGCTGGGGGGGTTGGGAAGGCTGTGGATGTCGCGGCGGGGGTGGAGGCGGTCGGGGGGACTTCGGGGCTGCTCTGGATAGAGGGGGAGAGCGAGAGAAGCTCTGGGGGAACGAGGCCAGTTTCCTCTATTTCGTTAAGGGCCTTGGAGATTCTTGAAAGCTCCTCCTGAGGCATAGAGGGTCCTGCGTCCTGGAAGCTGTCGTCGTTTCCGATCTCCAGCACATCTTCGAGGATCGTCCTCGCCAGCGGCTCGTTGTTGTCGTTCGCCTCGAGGGAAGCCGCGAAGATGTAATAAGAGGAGAGGGAGGTCCCGAGGTTGTTGTTCTTCATATAGCGGTAGGTCATGCGGGCCTCCTTCGGAGTAGCGTACAACTCCTGGCAGCGCGCGTAGGAGATCCAAATTTCGGCATAGCGGGAGTCGTTAAAGGTTTTGGGAAGGGTTGTGGTTGCCCTGCGGTGCAGCTGTGGGGTGGTTGGGGGGTAGGACGGGGTGGGGATGAGTCTTGACGCGACCTCAAAAGCTAAGGCACAGTCTATTCTCACCTTGATGAGATCCCTGCCCGACTTTTTCTTGGCTTTGGCCGGAAGGGCCGCCACCGCCTTGGAAGTAAGGACCAGGAGGCTCTGCCACTCTTCCACTCTCGTGTGGGACGACGCGGAGGAGGAGGAGGAGGAACAGTCGGGGTCGTCGTGAGAAACGATTGACTCGCCGAGCTTGCGCCTCTGGGCATCATCATCGGAAGAGGCGTCAGCGAGGAGGAAGAAAGCTTCAAAGTTCTCGCCGAAACGGAGCACGCCGGAGCCGGGGGTGGCAGAGATTGACGTCGACAGGGACGTCGAAAGGGAAGTGTTGAGGGTGGTGTTGAGAGGAGTGGGGGGGGCAGAGGCGGCAGGGGCGACGGCAGAAGAGCTCTTTTTGACAGAAGCCGCCGGAATTTTCTTCTCCTTGGGCTTGGGAGTCGACGCTACCTTCCTCCCGCCTCTCAGGTTGTACTTCTTTTTCGTCGTGCTCTTCACCTTATTCAGCTTGACTGGCTCAGGGGTCGGGGGAGGGGGGAGGGGAGAGTCTGCTGCAGCGGCAGGGGTTGACAAAATGGGAGTCGAAGCGTTGGGAGTTGGCAACAAGGTGGACTTTTGGAGACCACGCCTGCGAGAGAAGTTTTGGATGAGGAGGGGACGGCGAGTTGGTGTGATTGAGGTTAGCTGTTCGATGGAGCAATGGATTGTTTGAATAATTAAAGCTTGGTGATACTTTGAGGAATAAAAACGACAACAATCGACGCATAAACGTACCTCCTACCAACAGGAGTCTTCTTCACGTCAGACTTCGTCATGCTGGTGGAGGAGTCAATGGACATGTTCGACCCCGGAGCTTTGGGAGGCTTTTTTGGAGTTGGAGTTTGATGGAACAAGTTTTCCTTGTCGGCTGGTAGCCTTATCTTCACCATATTGGTCGGAGCGTATCAATGGGGGGGGGGGTAAATGATAAGGGAGGGGGGGAGCTTGATATGGTTCAAAAAGGCAGGGGATTTGTGCCTTTGAAGGTTTCTCGGCTCGGTGCTCGGTGAACAACCGCTCTCATTTCGCGTTGAAACAGCCTGCCAGTTTCTTTTACTGAACGGCCCTAATAAAGAGCGAAGGGGAGACTAAACCCCCATTTGAACGGACTGAACCTCGTGCGGATCTTAAATTTGTATAGAAAGTGTTTTGTGTGGAGAAAGCACGAGCCCAAGCAGTTGTGGACCACCGAGTGATTTACATAGGAGCATTGCATTTTCAGGTCTCTTGATTGAAAATTTGGTTGAAGCATGCCTACCGATACACCTCTACACAAGGCTGCGAACACTGGTGACCTGAACCAGGTGAGTTGGGGATGGTTGGGGGATTATCATGGTTGTGTGTGTGGGGGCTCACGAGGGGGGCTTTTGGGGGAGGGGGTATTTTGGGGTTAGAAGGCCTGTTGACTCGATGCTTACCCCCCCCTCCCCCCAACTTTAGGTCAAGGCTATATTAGAAGAGGGTGAGATCGAGGTCGATGCCCCAGGGGCTGCGGAAAGGCGTCCTCTCCACCGCGCGGCAGGAGGAAACCATTTAGAGATATGTAAGTATCTGGTCGAGAAGGGAGCGAAGGTAGACCAAACAGACAAATCAGGGAGAACATCGCTGCACTGGGCCGCGATATCTGGGCACAAGGAGGCGGCGGAGTGGCTTGTGGGACAAGGGGCTGACATTCTGGCCTGCACTGCCTCAAAGATGACCCCCCTCCACGGGGCTGCGGCGGGCGGGCGGTTGGAGATCGTCAAGCTGCTCATGGAAAGCGCCGGAGATAAGAAGGAGGCCATGTGCAATATGAAGGACGACGAGGACAAGACCCCTTGCCAGTTGGCGGTTGACGGCAAGCACAAGAATATCATAAAAACCCTCAAGGAAATGGGGGACCCCAATGCTGCGAGCGTTGCCTGCGTCATATCTTGAGCAAGCGTTGGTTTGGGTGGCGGGGGGGATATGAAGGGATCATTAAGACACATCAAATATTTGGGGAAGGGGGAGGGGGGAGGGGGGAGGGGGGGGAGAAATTATACGAGGGAAAACCTCTACTACTCAGTGGGGCAAGTGATAAAGCGGAAGTCTTTGATTTTCGTTCAAAATAAATGTGCAGGTTTGGTTAGTTAGTTGTCCCGGGCGGTGCCACTGCTCCATCGTAACGAAGTCATTTCAACTATATTAGAGCTCCACGTCTGAGCCGGAGTTCGAATCGTCCGAGTCCGAGTCCGAGGATCCCCCCCCTTCGCTATCAATGTCTTGTACCTCGGTGTCTTGAAGGTTTTGAGCAGTTGGAGCAGGGGAGGCACTTGGTTTCGAGTCAGCTTTCACGGTCACAGATTCGACAGACCTCACCTCCGAGGATGACTTCGTCGCGCTGGCCTTGGAGGGCCCGATCCTGCGGCTGTTGCCTCTTTTGTAAGGCTCCTTGATCTCCATACTGACCTCCCCCTTGAGCCTCTTTATAATGACACCGAAGTCAGGCCTCGATCCAACCGCGCCCGTGCAGTCCTCGACGAGCTTCTTGACGGACTTGGGGCAAACCCTCCCGAACTCAAGCTTCAGTTTCCCCATTGCAATCTTCTTCTGGAGTTTCCCTGCGAGCACATTGTCAGGTATCCCCGGGAACATCTGTTCTTCCCTGATGCTCTTGATGAGGGTCTGGAAAGCGTCGCCGCCAACCGCCGATGAGTACAGGATCATCCCGAACCCGTAAATATCGTCCTCAAAAGTAGCCTCCTCCCCCTTGATCCTCTCAGGGGAGAGGTAACAGAGGGTGTTGCAGTGGCTCGTGAAAAGGTAGCCCCCCCCCTTCGTCCAAGCATCCACCGCGAACGCGTCCCTAACTTTCACCCCCATCCCCATCCCGAACACCACGCTCTCCGGGTTGAGGAATCCGTGGGGTCTGCCCTTGGAGTGCACGTGCTTCATCCCCTCCGCGACCCCCTCCGCCACGGACGCCATTGAGGTGTCCTTCCACTTCAGGTGCTTCCCCCTCATCAGGTCACCCACGGTGCCGTCTACCGAACCCTCGTAAATGCTGGCGATCAAGTTGATCTCAAACACTGTGCTCAGCAGGCTCAGAACGTTCGGGTGCCGGAGTGAAGTCTGGGGGGTTGGGGCGGGGCGTGTGGGCGGAGGAGGGGGGTCAAAAAATGAAAGGCGCCGTGTTGTGCCCTAAGTGGGGGGTTCAAAAAATGAAAGGCGCCGTGTTGTGCCCTAACTCATAAAAAATGTCCGTTCCACAGGCTCTCACCTGTATTCTCACAGTCTCCCCCCACTCCTCCAGCGCCCCCATCATTTCCTTCTCGGTTCCACGAAGTTGCAGCCTCTTAATCGATATTGGAGTTATTTGGTTATATACTCCTGAGTACCAGCAGTACCACCCGCCCTTGGGTAGTTTGTTGAGGTCCAAGGCTCCTGCATCAACGAACTTGTGTCCGTCCTTCAGTCTGGCATGTGCCTTGACGCCCTCCAGCCTGACCGGCATTAGGTTGTCCGCAATCTCCCCCTGCTTGAAGCCCTTCATAGCCTTGTTTACCCTCATGGCCTCGTGGCCGTCCGCGTCGCTCTCGAACTCCAGGTTCCCCCCCCCCCCCCCCTCAACCTCGTCCGCCCTCCTCATCACCTCCAGCTCCAGGGGCCTGGTATTATCCATCATCAGCCGTTTGAGCTCGTAGTACGGCGCCGGCCGACCCCCGCTGTTGGGCCAGTAAACCACGTCCCCCTCCCTAACCCCCATCTCCATGGCCTTCCCGTGTGGGTTAACAGCCTTCACTACCGCTGCTCCCCCTGGCGCCATTCCCACAGCCATCCCCAGGCTTATTTCGTCAACCCACCTGCACTTCATAAGCACCATCTCAACCCCGTTTACCCTCTCCCCCTCCACCCCCTTCTTATTCCCCTTTGCTAGTTGCATGCCTTCCGTGTCGTCCCCATCATGGTAGTATTCCTTGCTCCCCCCCCGCACTGCTGTACTCCTCATCGATCTTCTTCCCGTCGTCCGAGTTGAATCCCTACCCTCTTCTATGTCATCATCGTCCCCATATCGTCTTCCTCCACCACTATCATTTTCCTTAATCCTCCTCCTCTTCCTCCTCCTCCATAAGCAGTGCACGAAAGAAGCTATGAACAATAAAAGGAGTACCAAAGTAAGGCCGACACCGAGCTCGGGGTTAGAACCTAAACCCAGGGAGGTGTAGAGGGAGGTGGGGAGGAATGAGGGGTAGGAACAGGGGGAAAGGACATAGCAGTTTGTCGAGTTTGACATTTGGTGAAAAGGAAATCAGGAAAAGGGGGAGAGAAGGTGGAGGGGGGGGGGGGGAGGTACGGGGGGGGGGGGGAGGGGGGAAGAGAAGGGGAAGTTAAGATGCGGGGCAATGAAATAAGGGAGAGTAGTTTGAGATTGGTTGAGAGCTGATTTTGAGAAACCTCAAAACCCCGAGCTGGACATTTCGGCAATATTCATAAATTTATTACAAACCTCAACCCTCGCGTTTCATAACTCCTCGGAAGTATCAAATCGCCAACATAACGTACCATAACGTACCAACAACCAACAAAAACAATAATCCAGCCTCCGTCACGCCAAGAATAAACAAGGCAGCCACAAAGCTCGAGACGTAGTCGACAGTTGTTCACACTTACTCCACATTTGCTCACCTTCCATTACTACCACGTCGCTACAGTACATTGTACTCCACATTTGCACCTTCACTTTACTACCACGTCGCATGCCACCTCCACAGCAGCGGATTTCAGCACACCAGGAGGTTGTTGAATCCTTTGGCCCTGCGTTCGCCCGCACAACGGCATTCTGGTGGCTCTCTCTCCTGAGTTTGTTGGTGGGTTTGCTGGTGGGCTTCATAGGTTGGCTGCATATATACGTTGTGTATGTTATGAACTCGGCATGGATCCAGAATAACTTCCAGGGCCAGCTCTCTGGGTTCTTCACGGGCAGGGTATGGTATATCGGTGTTGTTGCTGGAGCTGGTTTCACAAACGGTTTGATTCAGGTCATCCCCTTCTTCCGTTACCCTCGTCGCCTCACATATTTGTTTGGCGAGATCAAGAGCCTCCATGCCCATTGGGAAGCAGCGCCTTCAATCATTTTGGCAAATACTATCGCACTGGGACTTGGAGCTTCCATCGGGCCTGAAGCGGCGATTGCCGCAATGGGAGCTGCCGTGGCATCCTTCATGTCGTCATTTGAGGTTGCTAGCACAAGGTGCCGGCTGTCAACACGAAAGCGGAGGATGTTCGTCCTGGTGGGCATGGCCGGTGCGATTAGCTCCGTTTTCCCCGCCCCCCCAATTGCCGTCCTTCTCGTTTACGAGATCTTTCTCGTTTCCGAGGAGCATTTCGAAAAATCTGCGTCGAACGATACTAGAGATTACTTGGAATTCATTGCGCTGTCGGGATTGTGTGCCTCGGTCAGTTACGCGGTATTGCACGCAATGATCATTGCGGTCAATGAACCGGTGAGAATGGGAGCTGACATCCTCGGACCTTCGTTGTGTACTCGTGCTCGCGGCCTCACATCCTCGCTGTCACACTTGTCGCAGTATAAGACCTTTTCTGACGGTCTCAAACCAAACAATACGCCCTTCGCCGGCGCTGCGCCCGCTCTCGGAATGCTGGCGGGACTAATTGGATCGGCCCTCTCGTATCTGTTCCTGTTTTGCCAACTTGTCTTCTCGAGAGTCGCCCTGAGAATAAAGCGAAAGATCGACACCTTTGGGCCCTCTTCCTTCTCACTCGGACGCCTACTTCTTCCTGTCATCGGAGGGGCGATGAGTGGGATAATAGGGTGGATCTGTCCTCTTACCATTGGCTCCGGACTGGAGCCGTTAATATCTCTGAGCGAGGAGGTGAGAGAAGACGAGGAGCGTGTGTGTCTACGATCCCCCCGACGAGCTAGACGACGCTGAAAATCTGGAGGAAAAAATAGCCGAGGGGATCCAACTGTCCCCCGTCGGTGTCGGTGACACCGAACAGACAGCACAAAAACGATGCCCATCGCTTATCCTTTACAATGCCACGACAACGCTACCCTTTCTTCTTCTCGTCGCAGATCAACATCACACCTTCCGAGACTCCGGTTATCTTTGCCTCAAGCCTTCTCAAAATTGTGAGCCTCGCCCTGTGCCTCTCGACTGGCATGACGGGAGGCATAATTTACCCTCTCTTCTTCATTGGCGGTTCAATGGGGACAGCAATATCGGCATACACAGGCTGGGACCGCCTCACGCTTACGGCATCCCTGAGTGCGTCGGCGCTCGCATCTCATATCCCCGCCCCGATCGCTCTTTGGGGGATGGCGATCGTCATGTTCAATGGGGGAGTCGGTGACGATTGGAGCACGTGGCTCGCAGTCATAATCGCAGTTGTTGTCGGGTGCTCCTTGGGCGTCAAGGAGGACATTTTCGACCTCGTTAGTCTCGCTGGGCGCAAGCGAGGGTCCACGAGGACGTCGAGGAGAAATACGAGGAGAAATACCATACAACGAATCGCGGTATTGGAGCATCAGTTGTACCTCAACACGGGAATTGGCGACATTTTGGACGACGAACTGGATGAAAAGGACGAAATAGAGGGGGACGCCGAGGGCGAAGGCAGCATTGTGACAGACAAAACCAAAACCAAATTACCAGAGTTATCAAAGTAATCGCCAACCATTGTTTTTTTAATGTTGACGATAGAAATGGCTAGCTTCATCCCCTCCGTCCCTTACTCCTCTTCTTCCTTCCTCTTCTTCCCTCCCCTTAAACGTTTAAATTCCTTCCAGTCACCCCCCGCCACCACTTTGCATGCTTTAACAAGTTTCCTAGCCTCATTAAACACCCCCCCCACGTCCTTCCCGCACGCGTGGCACGACTTATCAACCTTGTACCTACCCCTCCCGCACTTCCCGCAGAAATAGTGCCCGCAAGTCGTTACCACGGGATCCTCAAAGTGGTTTCTGCAGATCCCGCAGGCGAATGGGAGACCGTTGTTTACCCCTCCCTCCTCCTCCTCATCCCCGCCCTCCTCTTCGCCTAAAAGACCCTTGAGTGCCTTCTCCTCCTTCTCCCTCCTCTCCTTAACCTTCCTCTCCCACTCCTCCTCAAGTTCCCAACCCTTCTTCATGTCAGTCCTATCATGCATGAAGATACAAGTGTCCCCGAATCCGCAGAAACCAGTCTCCTTGTAGTCCTTACATACGTCGGGCTGATAGTCGAAACGGGAGGTCGTACGAACGAACGTGTTCGCCCGTAATGCACCGTGTTTACCGGTGTGTTTGTTTGCCCTTATTGAGTCGACGCTCTTCTTTATTATACCTGAGTATGCGTTCATTCCCCTGTACTCGCCGGTCTCGTCGTTGGTGAGACCGGCATCCATTAAACGGACCTTCTCCTCGTGCATGGAACGAGCGTCACGGGAGGAGGCAGACTCTGATGTTAGTGTTCGGAAGGCGTCACCCTTTTGACGCTCTAGTTTTGAGGCGGAGGAGGATGCAGCGTAGGAGTATAGGACCGAGTCTTTATCGTTGGTTTGGTTGTTGTTTTGGTTGTTGTTGGTTTGACTGTCATTTGCATCTTCTCTAAGTCTTTTTCGGGAGTTTGTCTGTTTGTTGGGGTTGATTACGACTGTATTATCTTCTTCTTCGTTTGTTTCTACATCTTTGGGTATAGTTTGATCAGTAGAATGTATAGCCGCCTCGTTTGTGTCGTTTGATGTCTCATTAGTGGAGATTGAGGAGCCTTCTATTGCAGTGGACGAGGGTGTTGCTCTGTATGCTCTAGCAGTAGAGCTCTTCTTCTTCTTTTTGAACATACTAATTATTGAGAACTACTAACTAAGTAGATGTGAGAGATTATATAGGATAGGAGTAAGAGGAGAAGGAAGGAGGAGATGCTCAAGAATTAATTGGCTTTCTCTGAGAGTCTGAGAGGTGGAAAGAGGGTCATCCCAAAAACTTATTGGGACAAGAGGGAGCGACGGGGCGACGATCAGGGGGGAGGGGGTGATTCGGGAATTTATCTGCACATTTTTGGATTTACAAACGTACTGAATTTTAGTGCATTGAGGCGACATGTCGTTTGAGATGTGTATTTTTCTTCGTTTTGTAGTCGCAGTCCTCACAGTGGTGCCAGGTTACGTTTTCGTTGTGGATATTTGCACGATGCTGCTTGAGATGACCTTTCTTCTTCGCTTTGTAGTCGCAGTCTTCACAGTGGTGCCAGGTCACGTTTTCATTGTGGATATCTGCACGATGCTGCTTGAGGCTGCATTTTTGCTTCGCTTTGTAGTCGCACTCTTTACAGTGGTGCCAGGTTACGTTTTTATTGTGGATGAACGCGCGGTGCCTCTTGAGATGACATTTTTGCTTCGCTTTGTAGTCGCAGTCCTCACAGTGGTGCCAGTTCATGTTTTCACTATGGATGAATGCGCGATGCTTCTTGAGAGTGCCTTTGTGCTTCGCTTTGTAGTCGCAGTCCTCACAGTGGTGCCAGGTCACGTTTTTGTTGTGGATATCTGCACGATGCTTGTTTAGACGACTTTTCCAGTTTGTCCTGTAGCTGCATCCACGTTCACTACAAACGAACTTCTTCTCATCCTTCATACTACCCACAGCTTGCTCTTCAACTTCTGCCTCTTCATCACTATCCTCATCAATCGAGACTAGATCCTCATCCTCCTCCTCCTCCTCGTCATCGTCCTCCTCCTCCTCCCTATCCCCTCCCTCCTCCTTTCCCGCCGCCGTCCTCGTCACAAAAAACCATTCCCCTCCATCGCCGAACACCTCCTCCTCCCCTTCCCCTTTCCTCTCCTCGATAACTCCTGCCTTTAGCCGGTTCCTTTGCAGAAACGGCCACGTCTGGATGTATCCATCGTCAAACTTAACGACCTCGGAGTCCTTGAAATCATCATCATTCTTCTTCTTCTTCTTCTCCGCTGGCGTCATGTCTTGCTTAATTACCTTACCGTAGTACCAGCCGTTGTTGTAGAGACAAAGCACCTCTGCGCCAATCTTGACAGCCCCCTCGTTGTCGAGCTTGAAGCCCTCCTTCTCCATAATGCGCTTTAAGGTCCTGACTTCCTCGTCTTCCTCGCCCTCGTCCTCTTCCACAACGGAGGTGTCTGAGTCATATCCGTCTCCAAGCGTTTCAGGCATGGGTTTGCTTTCGTCTTCGCTGTCGTCGCTGTTAGAGTCGATCGAACACAAATCCACTTCATCCTCCTCCCTACCCTCCTCCTCCTTACACACCCCACAAAGCAATAAGCCTTCTCCCCCCCCTCCCTCATTAACGTCCTCTTCCTCCTCCTCCTCCTCTTCCTCTTCATCGCTGTACAAGCAAACGAACTCCCCCACTCCACCTCCCCCCCATTCCTTAAAGCTACTCTCACCCTCAACATCCTCCACCTTGCAACCAGCCTGATCAAGATCACCATAACCGCTGGGAAGCTCTATTTTCACCCTACTCCTCTCATCCTTCGTTGTTGTCTCCCCCATATTCTTCAAGTTCTATTACCGTACCCTCAAGCTCCCTGAAAATGGCCTACCAGTGAGGGAGATCTTCCAGGGATGTTAGGGGAAAGTCCTTGCAGAGACCCAAAACGAGGAGGATCGCGATGAAATTTAGGGGTATCGTTGATGAAATACGGCAAAAAACCGCAAACGTCAAAATCACAGGGTTCTGTGCACGATATCCCGAGAAAATACTAACAGAGAAAAAGAGGCTTTGGTTCGGGATTTGGAGGAGGGGAGGAAGGAAAATTACAAGCATTCATCTTTAGCACCTAGCACCTCCACTCAGAACTTTGTCTTCCAAATTTACGTTCCTTTACCTTACTTTACTTATATATCCCTCTCAGCCAACACAGTCTGCCGAAGCTTCGTTGATGAGCTCACCCCGTTGCTTCCATTTCCACCAGCACCCTTTTCCCGCTTCACTTCGGATTCAAAAGAACATACCCTTCTTCTTTAGCTTGGCGGTTTTGACAGCCCCCATCACCTCATTCATCTTGTCGTCAACTTTGCCTATCTTTTCGTCAACGTTGCAAAGCTGCCTCTGCATCTCCTTGCCTATCTTTTCGTCGACATTGCCGAGCTGCCTCTGGATCATCTCCTCCATCTTGCGAATCAAACCATCATCCCTTGATGTCCACGCCTCCGCATCCCTCTCAGCCGACACGGTCTGCCTCAACATGGCTGCGCTCCCAATACTCTCCTCCCCATCACCTGTCTTCTCATTCACACTTCTTGTCCTCTTCACACCCATACCTTCTGTGGACTGGCTCTGTATCCCTCCCATGTTGTGCCCTTGACCATTGTTCTTCCTAAGTTTCGTGTTCTCTTCCTCCAGCTTCTTCTTCTCCTCCTCCAGCTTCTTCTTCTCCTCCTGCATTATTCTTATCTTCGCCTCGTAAACTCCACCCCCACCCCCCGCCTCACCCCCAGCCTTCCCCTCAATCTCCGTTGCACTCTTCTTCGTCACCCAAATCGCCTTCCCCGTATCCTTATCGCAGACCCTCATCAAGTTGGCATAGACACCCTCAGGG